>JAGYYJ010001665.1:0-31371 GCA_019671005.1 Hibiscus mutabilis
AATGATAATAAATACATTGGGTTAAGTTTAATTCGTCCAAAGCCTTATATGTTAGCTTTTGGGTTGAATTTTACAAAATCCCATAATAATCCTGTATCCAGTTTTCTCCAAGCGCAGTCTTTAGTAAATTGGACATATCTTGAGTTCTCGATGTCCGATTGACGCGTTTCAAGATGTGTTGGAAAGGTAACTGAATGACGGTCAATTTGTTAGTAGACAACTCGACAAAAAAATTCCTGGATCCCATCCGAAAATTCGTCTCAAGTCGGCTGATGCTCCAGCTTTGCAAAACAGTTTCAGTTTATTATCTAAAATGCATCTCTTCACACCTCCAAAGCATGGATCACTTTGGACCTTGTTGTTTGCATCGAACAGCTTCAACTTCTTGTCCCATATGAGTAACTTGACCGCGCTCATGCATGTGTCATCCTCTCCTTCCTCAAAAGGAAAAGGATCGGGCATGTGAAACGATTTTAACTTCTTGTCTCCAATGCATCGTTCTAGCCCTCCTATGCATATGCATGTATCATTCCCCACTCTTCAAAAAGATTCGTCCCCGAATCTAAACCGGGGGATGGAGGAAGTTCATTAAAGTACCACGGAAGAAAGACGTTTTGATGGATTCTTGTGAAGACTTTTCCTGACTCACAAACTTCTTTTGATCACAAGGTAAAGCGTTTGTCACATCCTCTTCACAAAAATTCTAAATTTCATTGAAGGATAGTGGTGTAGGAGGAATTTTGGCTTCACAAGTATATCTTCGGCAAAACTCTCATTAGTAACATCTTCACCATGGTTCGGATCATGGATTTCAATATCATTAGAATACATGAATTCAACCAACATATCTCTCAAATTTTTTTCTTGAAAATAAGACTTATCTAGACAACATAGCCCGAATGATCCAGTCGACAACAATAATGACATTGAGTCCCTAAAAGCATAAAATTCAATACATTGCTCAAGGACATCCTGAAAAGTCAATAAAATAAGAAGCAAATCCTCACTGTTATTCACTCCAAGAAAGTTTTGTTGAAGGTCAATCCTACCAATGAACCCTAATGTGCTTTAAGAATCCAATGAAAGGTTAGACACCAATAGAATTATAGTTGCAAATAGAAAGAAAGATATGCAACTTTTGGTCCTACTAACACAAGGAAACAAGAAAGTTTTAGAAGATCTATAAGAATAAAAAAAGCTAAAACGAAGGAAAACTAATGGCTAAGAGAAAAAAAAATAAAAAAACAACCTGAAAACCCTAGAATTGTACAGCAAATTGATCTACTTTGTTCAAGATATTCCTGAAGTCAAAAAATTCTAAAATTTTGTGTGAAGACTCCTCCAATGGTGTAGATCTGATCTGGAAATTTTCAGCTCAAAATTTGCTCGTTTGGATTTGATGAATTTTCCCTAATTTTTGAGTTTTCACCCAAAAACACCAAAATTCTTGCCAAGAATCATCCCAAATCTGATACCAAATGATAGAGTAGCACAAATTTGAATAAAGAGAAAAACAAAACAAACCAAAATAAAGAACAAATCTAAAAATTCAGATTTGCTTATGGTGGTGGCGTCAATGGAGGAAGCTTGAATATGTGGAGATGGCGTGATGAATTGATAGTTGTTGTTTTGTCCTCGGCACCCTCTTAGACGCAATTATCTAAGCAAGCAACCTCAAGTGGCTCTAACCCGCCCTCCTAGACGCAATTACCTAGGCAAGCAGGAATGTGAAGATCAACAACAATCAACCTGGTTGAAACGTTGAAGATGGCTTCTAGACAAGTTTTTTGAAAATTTCAGCTTTGTTTATGGAATTATGAAGATGGTGTGAAGGTTGAAGATGAAGATGAGTTGGCAAAATAGAAGTTGATGTCCTCGGCACCCTCTTGATCACAATTGACCAAGCAACCAACCTCAAGCGGCTCTAACTCACCCTCCTAGACGCAATTACCTAGGCAAGCAGGAGTGTGAAGATCAACAACAATCAACCTGGTTGAAACGTTGAAGATGGCTTCTAGACAAGTTTTCTGAACACTTGCAAACACGTATTCAAAGAATACTATAATCTCAAAAGAGAACTTTTTATTAATCAATGAAAATCTGAAAAACAAAGAAGAAGACATCATCCTTTTATAGATGAAGGATGGCTTTAACCTAAAGCTAAGAATGAATAAAATAAACAAAGAAATCTGGTCCATTAAACTGAACTTGAACTAACGGCTTGGGAGAAGGGTGGCTGGTTCCTAAAGTATATAAAACCCTAAAGACATCATTTTAAATGATAATGAATACATTAGGTTAAGTTTAATTCGTCCAAAGCCTTATATGTTAGCTTTTGGGCTGAATTTTACAAAATCCCGTAATAATCCCGTATCCAATTTTCTGCATTCGCAGTCTTTAGTAAATTGGACATATCTTGAGTTCTCGATGTCCGATGGACACGTTTCAAGATGCGTTGGAAAGGTAACTGAATGACGGTCAATTTGTTAGTAGACAACTCGACCCAAAAATTCCTGGATCCCATCCAAAAATTCGTCTCAAGTCGGCTGATGCTCCAGCTTTGCAAAACAGTTTCAGTTTATTATCTAAAATGCATCTCTTCACACCTCCAAAGTATGGATCACTTTGGACCTTGTTGTTTGCATCGAACAGCTTCAACTTCTTGTCCCATATGAGTAACTTGACTGCGCTCATGCATGTGTCATCCTCTCCTTCCTCAAAAGGAAAAAGATCGGGCATGTGAAACGGTTTTAACTTCTTGTCTCCAATGCATCGTTCTAGCCCTCCTTTGCATATGCATGTATCATTCCCCACTCTTCAAAAAGATTCGTCCCCGAATCTAAACCGGGGGATGGAGGAAGTTCATTAAAGTACCACGGAAGAAGAGACGTTTTGATGGATTCTTGTGAAGACTTTTCCTGACTCACAAACTTCTTTTGATCACAAGGTAAAGCGTTTGTCACATCCTCTTCACAAAAATTCTGAATTTCATTGAAGGATAGTGGTGTAGGAGGAATTTTGGCTTCCACAAGTATATCTTCCGCAAAACTCTCATTAGTAACATCTTCACCATGGTTCGGATCATGGATTTCAATATCATTAGAAGACATGAATTCAACAACATATCTCTCAAAATTTTTTCTTGAAAATAAGACTTATCTAGACAATCATAGCCCGAATGATCCAGTCGACAACAATAATGACATCGAGTCCCCAAAAGCGTAAAATTCAATACATTGCTCAAGGACATCCTGAAAAGTCAATAAAATAAGAAGCAAATCCTCACCGTTATTCACTCCAAGAAAGTTTTGTTGAAGGTCAATCCTACCAATGAACCCTAATGTGCTTTAAGAATCCAATGAAAGGTTAGACACCAATAATAGAATTATAGTTGCAAAGAGAAAGAAAGATATGCAACTTTTGGTCCTACTAACACAAGGAAACAAGAAAGTGTTAGAAGATGTATAAGAATAAAAAAAAAGCTAAAATGAAGGAAAACTAATGGCTAAGAGTGGGAAAAAAACAACCCGAAAACCCTAGAATTGTGCAGCAAATTGATCTACTTTGTTCAAGATGTTCCCGAAGTCAAAAAATTCTGAAATTTTGTGTGAAGACTCCTCCAATGGTGTAGATCTGATCTGGAAATTTTCAGCTCAAAATTTACTCGTTTGGATTTGACGAATTTTCCCTAATTTTCGAGTTTTCACCCAAAAACACCAAAATTCTTGCCAAGAATCATCCCAAATCTGATACCAAATGATAGAGTAGCACAAATTCGAATAAAGAGAAAAACAAAACAAACCAAAATAAACAAAAAATCTAAAAATTCAGATTTGCTTATGGTGGTGGCGTCAATGGAGGAAGCTTGAATATTTGGACAATCATACACTGAATGATCTAGTTGATAACAATAATGACATTAAGTCCCCAAAAGGGTAAAATCCAATACATTGCTCAATGACATCCTCAAGAACGTCCTGAGTCCGATACCAAATGATACCACTTGTCACGGGGCCATTACCCTCTTCCCAAAAGACATGTCTGATAGGATGTGCAGCGCCACCGTATTTATATCCCAAGACCTCCCTTTTCCTTTCTGATGTGGGATTAATGAACCCGCCTCTTCTCAGGCGTGACATTCTCCCCCACTCAACCTCGTGACACCCTCGTCACGAGCTTTCACTCTCGTGATGGGCCACCTTGTCACAGTTGTCCACCCTGCCTACCCTACTCATGGGCATTCGGCGTGAAATCGAGCAGTCAAAGGTTCTCTCTGATACCAAATGATAGAGTAGCGCAAATTCCAATAAAAAGAAAAACAAAACAAACCAAAATAAAGAACAAATCTAAAAATTCAGATTTGCTTATGGTGGTGGCGTCAATGGAGGAAGCTTGAATATGTGGAAATGGCGTGATGAATTGATAGTTGTCCTTGGCACCCTCTTAGACGTAATTATCTAAGCAAGCAACCTCAAGCGGCTCTAACCCACCCTCCCAAACGCTTTTGTATGGGCAAGCAGAAGTGTGAAGATCCTCAACAACAAATCCTGGAGAACTTGAAAATCGATTTACTTCTAAAACATAAAATAATGTTCTTGCAAGTTGGAACTTAAAAGAGAATTTTATTTAATCATTCAAATTTGAATTACAATGTGGGTGAAGCCTCCTTTATATAGGCCATGGAGAAGTTCTAATCCTACTAAACTTAGGAATTAAATATAATAAATAAATGCTAAAATCTAATCTCCTAATTAGATAAGTAACTTCTAATAATAAATAAATGCTAAAAATAAAATCCTAATTAAATAAATCTGATCTTGATAGATATTGCAGAATCCTATATTGATTTAAACTACAAATAATCAAATAAAATCTTGAAAATTCGTAATTATCCAAAACTCTCGTATTAATCCCGTATAGGAATTTCTGCATGCGCTGTCTTCGCTAAAATAGACGTATCTTGAGATCCAGATGTCCGATTGAGGCGTTTCAAGATGCGTTGGAAAGCTAATTTGCAGCCGGACAAGTTTTAAGAAAACATGTTGACCCATAAATGCCTGGATCCCATCCAAAAATGCTTCGCAAGTTGACTGATGTTTCTGACTTGCAAAGCAGTTTCAACTTCTTTTCCAAGATGATTATTTTGACCCCTCTCATGCTCGTATCATTCCCCCACTCCTCAAAAAGATTTGCCCTCGAATCTAGATCGGTAAATGGAGGAAGTTCATCAAAGTACCATAGAAGAGAAGACATCTTGAAGGATCCTTTTGCAGAGTCTCTTTTTGCAATATAATTTACAAGTTCCTTCTCATTGGGATCATCACGATTGTTCTTTTGGTCGCAAAGAGACTCATTCTCATCTTCAAAATTGTTATTAATGCTAAAAGAGGAATAAGCATAAATAGAATTCTGAAAACATTCAATGATATCTTTTGATTGTAAGGTACCTTCGTCGGTGTTTGTCGTTTGATGATCATCTTGAATCGGAATAGCAGGTTCGTCACTGGAAACAAACACATTACTTATAATTTCTTCCTCATCAACAGTCAAGGTTAAACTCTCGATGGTATCATCTTCTTCATGTTCTTTAGAAGAACAAATTTCTTGATCATGCTCTGGATCACGAATTTCAATATCATTAGAAGACAAGAATTCAGACAACATATCTCTCAAAAAATTTTCTTGAAAATAAAACTTATCTGGACAATCATACCCTGAATGATCTAGTCGACAACAATAATGACATCGAGTCCCCGATACCAAATGATACCACTTGTCATGGGGCCATTAGCCTCTTCCCAAAAGACATGTCTGATAGGATGTGCAACGCCACCGTATTTATATCCCAAGACCTCCTTTTTCCTTTCCGATGTGGGATTAATGACCCTGCCTCTTCTCTGGCGTGACATTCTTCCCCACTCAACCTCGTGACGCCCTCGTCACGAGCTTCTACTGTCGTGATGGGCTACCTTCTCATAGTTGTCCACCCTGCCTACCCCCCTCATGGGCGCTCGGCGTGAAATCGAGCAGTCAAAGGGTTGCCCTGATACCAAATGTTAGAGTAGCGCAAATTCAAATAAAGAGAAAAAACAAAACAAACCAAAATAAAGAACAAATCTAAAAATTCAGATTTGCTTATGGTGGTGGCGTCAATGGAGGAAGCTTGAATATGTGGAGATGGCGTGATGAATTGATAGTTGTCCTCGGCACCCTTTTAGACGCAACTATCTAAGCAAGCAACCTCAAGCGGCTCTAACCCACCCTCCCAAACGCTTTTGCATGGGCAAGCAAGAGTGTGAAGATCCTCAACAACAAATCCCGGAGAATTGAAAATCGATTTGCTTCTAAAACATAAGATAATGTTCTTGCAAGTTGGAACTCAAAAGAGAATTTTATTTAATCATTCAAATCTGAATTACAATGTGGGTGAAGCATCCTTTATATAGGCCATGGAGAAGTTCTAATCCTACTAAACTTAGGAACTAAATACAATAAATAAATGCTAAAATCTAATCTCCTAATTAGATAAGTAACTTCTAATAATAAATAAATGCTAAAAATAAAATCCTAATTAAATAAATCTGATCCTGATAGATATTGTAGAATCCTATATTGATTTAAATTACATATAATCAAATAAAATCTTGAAAATTCGTAATTATCCAAAAATCTCGTATTAATCCCGTATAGGAATTTATGCATGCGTTGTCTTCGCTAAAATAGACGTATCTTGAGATCTAGATGTCTGATTGATGCGTTGAAAAGCTAATTTGCAGCCAGACAAGTTTTAAGAAGACATGTTGACCCATAAATGCCTGGATCCCATCCAAAAATGCTTCGCAAGTTGACTGATGTTTCTGACTTGCAAAGCAATTTCAACTTCTTTTCCAAGCTGATTATTTTGACCCCTCTCCTGCTCGTATCATATAGTTTTCTAGGAGTGTGACCGAAAAGGAACTACGTGGATGATGGGTTGGCCGAATAGGTAGGTGTCTCTCTTCAAGGGCTGGTGATGGTTCGACCATCTTGGTGTCTCCCTCCATTTGATTTTGGAGAAAAGTGCCCTTCAAACGGTGTTTGCTGCCCACTTGGTTTCCCTCCAAATAGCTAGGGCTGTGTTCCTTTAAGATGGGACATGAACCTTGGGTGGTGGGATGGCTTGTGTAGGTGGAGCTGAAGTGAGCTGGTTGAGCTTGGAGTGAGTTGGATTGAGCTGAGCTAGCTAGCTGAAAGAGCTAGCTCAATCTTCAAGCTGATTTGAGCTATTTTGAGTTGACTTTAGCTAGGTGAGCTGGTCCTTCAAGCTTGTGAGATCCTTAAGAATGTCTTCCTTAGGTTTTGAGCTGGTCCGAGCACTCCCTTTACTTGTGAGCTAATCCGAGCTCCTAGTGATGCCTTTGAGCTGAATCAAGTATCCTCGAGCTACCTTGAGCTAATATCATTTGCTCATGTACCTATAAAACATGTAAACAAGCATATTAGATATGTATAAACTAAGGTTATGAAGATAGCATATGCAAGCTTAATCTAAGTATGCTAAATCATAATTAAAAGATGTATAACTTATGCTTAAAGATGAGATTTAACGTATCACATATCAATTTGCAATACATTGTAGAGGATAAGTTCTAAGGCTGATAAATCTTCAAATGACCTAGAAGCATTTATGCATTTGTGAGAAAGTACTTCCCTGGATTGTTTAGCCTTGGAACGAGTGATAGGTCTTGGTGGCATTACTTCTAGATCTAGTGTTGGCATGCTTGCATCATCCCCCCTTCTTTTAAGTGATTTGTCCTCAAATCGTCATTGTCTTCATATGGGGATAGATCCAAGATATTGAATGTTGCTTACATTGTAAAGTCCTAGTAGAACCAACTTGTATGCATTGTCGTTCACCTTCTCTACTACTTGAATATGACTATCTCCTCTCTGTAACAACTTAGATTTCTATTGATTGGGAAACCTTTTCTTCCTGAAATGAACCCAAACCCAATCTCCAACTTCAAAGGTGATCTTCTTGCGTTCTTTGTTGGCTTGTTGCTCATATATGAGGGTCTGCTTCTCAATATTCTCCTGGACTTGTGATACGGAAGCCAGGATCCAAGAATTACCTCAAAATCTAGGAACCCTCTAGATCACAATTAATCTAGCAAACTCACTAATATGATCCAAGAAAACCCCAAACTCCACGTTCAGCAAACCGATAATAAAGCATGATCTTGATGTAGAAAACGAGATAGGATGAATTTGATGGTGGCGGTGTTGGATAGATTTGTCCTTGGCACCCTCCTAATCGCAATTTAATAGGCAAACACCTGCAAACGGCACGAATCTCTCCGATGAATGGATGATGACGAGATAGATGTTGTAGGATATTTTGTCCTCGGCACCCTCTTAGACGCGATTATCTAAGCAAGCAACCTCAAGCGGCTCTAACCCACCCTCCTAGATGCAATTACCTAGGCAAGCAAGAGTGTGAAGATGATCTCCATTACAAGAACTTGACGAACTTACGTTGAAGAAGACTTCTTATACGAAAAATAACAAGGCAAATCTATCTACCTTGAAAATAAAATGGCCCATGGCCAAAGGTTTTTGCAACTCATAAATTCATGATGTTGTTCTTATTAGTGAAGCAAATATGCCTTTAAATAGGCTACAAATGAAGAGTTCAACTTAAATTAGGAAAAGTAAAGATAATAATAAAATAAATAAACATATTTTATCTAACCTAAAAAACTAATAAATAAATAACAAATCTAATCCTAAATCATATAAATATCTTCGTAATGAATCCTAGATTAAATTTAAGTACAAATAATCAAAAAAATTATTGAAAATTCGTAATAAATAATATTTCCCGTGATAAAATCGTATAGAGATTTCTGCTCGCACAGTCTTCACTAAAATGGACATAACTTGAGATCCCGATGTCGGATTGATGCGTTTCAAGATGCGTTGGAAAGCTAAGAGACATGCGAATATGTTTGAAGAAGACATGTAGACTCAGAAGTGCCCGGATCCCATCCGAAAATTCAATGCAAGTCGGCTGAAATTCCAGACTTATAAAATAGCTTCAACTCTTTGGCTACAATGCATCATTTTAGCCCCCCATACATTATCATTCTCCCCTGTTGAAAATGATTCGTCCCGAATCTTAAGAGTTGTTGATCACAACCTTCAAGTCTCTTGAGATGTCTCCAGGAATGAAATATTAAAACTAGGATCTATATAGAGAATTATTATATGTTTTCTTTTTTCTCAACTACTAAAACAACAGTAAAAGATAATTGTTTCAAACACCTAAACCAAGGCTCTGATTACCAATTGATACGGAAGCCAGGATCCAAGAATTACCTCAAAATCTAGGAACCCTCTAGATCACAATTAATCTAGCAAACTCACTAATATGATCCAAGAAAACCCCAAACTCCACGTTCAGCAAACCGATAATAAAGCATGATCTTGATGTAGAAAACGAGATAGGATGAATTTGATGGTGGTGGTGTTGGATAGATTTGTCCTTGGCACCCTCCTAATCGCAATTGAATAGGCAAACACCTGCAAACGGCACGAATCTCTCCGATGAATGGATGATGACGGATAGATGTTGTAGGATATTTTGTCCTCGGCACCCTCTTAGACGTGATTATCTAAGCAAGCAACCTCAAGCGGCTCTAACCCACCCTCCTAGATGCAATTACCTAGGCAAGCAAGAGTGTGAAGATGATCTCCATTACAAGAACTTGACGAACTTACGTTGAAGAAGACTTCTTATACGAAAAATAACAAGGTAAATCTATCTACCTTTAAAATAAAATGGCCCATGGCCAAAGGTTTTTGCAACTCATAAATTCATGATGTTGTTCTTATTAGTGAAGCAAATATGCCTTTAAATAGGCTACAAATGAAGAGTTCAACTTAAATTAGGAAAAGTAAAGATAATAATAAAATAAATAAACATATTTTATCTAACCTAAAAAACTAATAAATAAATAACAAATCTAATCCTAAATCATCTAAATATCTTCATAAAGAATCCTAGATTAAATTTAAGTACAAATAATCAATAAAATTATTGAAAATTCGTAATAAATAATATTTCCCTTGATAAAATCGTATAGAGATTTCTGCTCGCACAGTCTTCACTAAAATGGACATAACTTGAGATCCCGATGTCGGATTGATGCGTTTCAAGATGCGTTGGAAAGCTAAGAGACAGAAGAATATGTTTGAAGAAGACATGTAGACTCAGAAGTGCCCGGATCCCAACCGAAAATTCAATGCAAGTCGGCTGAAATTCCAGACTTATAAAACAGCTTCAACTCTTTGGCTACAATGCATCATTTTAGCCCCCCATACATGTATCATTCTCCCCCTGTTGAAAATGATTCGTCCCGAATCTTAAGAGTTGTTGATTACAACCTTCAAGTCTCTTGAGATGTCTCCAGGAATGAAATATTAAAACTAGGATCTATATAGAGAATTATATATGTTTTCTTTTTTCTCAACTACTAAAACAATAGTAAAAGATAATTGTTTCAAACACCTAAACCAAGGCTCTGATTACCAATTGATACGGAAGCCAGGATCCAAGAATTACCTCAAAATCTAGGAACCCTCTAGATCACAATTAATCTAGCAAACTCACTAATATGATCCAAGAAAACCCCAAACTCCACGTTCAGCAAACCGATAATAAAGCATGATCTTGATGTAGAAAACGAGATAGGATGAATTTGATGGTGGCGGTGTTGGATAGATTTGTCCTTGGCACCCTCCTAATCGCAATTTAATAGGCAAACACCTGCAAACGGCACGAATCTCTCCGATGAATGGATGATGACGAGATAGATGTTGTAGGATATTTTGTCCTCGGCACCCTCTTAGACGCGATTATCTAAGCAAGCAACCTCAAGCGGCTCTAACCCACCCTCCTAGATGCAATTACCTAGGCAAGCAAGAGTGTGAAGATGATCTCCATTACAAGAACTTGACGAACTTACGTTGAAGAAGACTTCTTATATATTCGAAAAATAACAAGGCAAATCTATTTACCTTGAAAATAAAATGGCCCATGGCCAAAGGTTTTGCAACTCATAAATTCATGATGTTGTTCTTATTAGTGAAGCAAATATGCCTTTAAATAGGCTACAAATGAAGAGTTCAACTTAAATTAGGAAAAGTAAAGATAATAATAAAATAAATAAACATATTTTATCTAACCTAAAAAACTAATAAACAAATAACAAATCTAATCCTAAATCATCTAAATATCTTCGTAAAGAATCCTAGATTAAATTTAAGTACAAATAATCAATAAAATTATTGAAAATTCGTAATAAATAATATTTCCCGTGATAAAATCGAATAGAGATTTCTGCTCGCACAGTCTTCACTAAAATGGAGATAACTTGAGATCCCGATGTCGGATTGATGCGTTTCAAGATGCGTTGGAAAGCTAAGAGACAGAGGAATATGTTTGAAGAAGACATGTAGACTCAGAAGTGCCCGGATCCCATCCGAAAATTCAATGCAAGTCGGCTGAAATTCCAGACTTATAAAACAGCTTCAACTCTTTGGCTACAATGCATCATTTTAGCCCCCCATACATGTATCAACTTGTTGGTGTAATTTCTTTACAAATTTTGCCTTGTCCTTACCGTTTTTGTTCATCACTTGTTCACAAGGCAAAGGTAGTATGTCCAAAGGAGTTAAAGGGTTAAAGCCACACACCACCTCAAACGGAGAGTGTTTGGTTGTAGAATAGACAGAACGGTTGTAGGCGAATTCCACATGCGGCAAACATTCCTCCCAAGTCTTGATGTTCTTTTGAATGATAGACTGCAATAGAGTAGATAAGACTCGGTTCACCACCTCAGTTTGAACGTCTATTTGAGGATGGCATGTCGTTAAAAATAGCAACTTGGTCCCTATTTTGCTCCAAAGGGTCCTCCAAAAATGGCTAAGGAATTTGACATCTTGATCTAATACAATGGTCTTAGGAATTCCATAGAGTCTTGCCATTTCTTTGAAGAACAAGTTCGCTATATGTGTTGCATCGTCTGTTTTGTGGCAAGGAATGAAATGGGCCATCTTTGAAAATCGATCAGCTACCACAAAAATGGCCATTCTTTGTCCTTGGCAATCCTAGCATGAAATCCATGGAGATATCAACCCATGGTTCACTTGGAATGGGAAGAGGAATGTATAATCTATGGGGCATGACTCTTGACTTGGACTTTTTGCAAACTATGCATCTTTCACATAAACTTTTGACATCCCTCTTCATCTTTGGCCAAAAGAGGTGCTCATTCAATATGTGAAAGGTCTTATCTACCCCAAAATGTACCATGAGTCCTCCGCCGTGTGCTTCATTGACCAAAACTTCTCGAACTGAACCTTGAGGGATGCAGAGTCGCCCTTCTTTAAATAGTAACCCATCATGTTGGTAGTATTTATCACGTGCACCTGTTTCACACATTTGATACTTTTTCTCCAAAGTTTGGGCCAGTAGCATAGAGTTCCTTTAAAAATGAAAAACAAAGTAATTTAGGATCGAGTGAGTTGAGAAGTAAGTACTTCCTTGATAATGCATCAGCTATCAACATTGTCTTTGCCCTTTTTATAATGTATGACATAAGGAAAAGACTCAAGAATTCAACCCACTTGGCATGATGTTTATTTAACTTATGCTGACCTTTGATATGTTTTAATGCTTCATGATCCGTATGAATAACAAATTCTTTAGGCCACAAGTAATACCGCCATGTCTCCAATGACTGGATGAGTGCATACATTTCTTTGTCATAAGTAGGATAATTCAATGTAGCGCCACTCAATTTCTCCCTGAAATAAGCAATAGGGCGTCCTTCTTGAGTTAGAACTGCACCTATTCCAACTCCAGATGCATCACACTCTACTTTGAAGGTCTTGTTGAAATCTGGCAATACTAGCAATAGAGCTTCCGTTAAACACTTTTTAATCTCCAGAAATGCCTCTTCTTATTCCTTTCCCCACTTGAAGATTGAATTCTTCTTTATAATCCCTGTTAAGGGGGCGGTAATGGAACTAAAATTTGGAACAAATCTTCAGTAGAAACCTGCTAGCCCATGGAAACTCCTGACTTGACTGAGGTTTGTTGGTCTTTGCCCCTCTTCAATGGCTTTGATTTTCTCTAAGATCCACTTTTAATCCCTGTGAACTTACAATAAACCCTAAGAAGGTAAGCTTTTTAGTGCAAAAGACAAATTTTTGAAGATTGGCATAAAGCTGCTCAACCCTTAGAGTTTGGAGAACAGAACGAAGATGTTGTGCATATTCTCTAGAGTTTTGCTATATATCAATATATCATCAAAATAAAGAACACAAAACTTACCAATGTAGGGACAAAGGACATGATTCATTAACCTCATGAATGTGCTGGGCGCGTTGGATAAACCAAATGGCATAACCATCAACTCATACAACCCTGTTTGGTCTTGAATGCAATTTTCCACTTGTCTCCTTCCCTCATCTAGATCTGATGATATCCACTCTTGAGATCGATTTTGGAGAATACACTGGCACCGCTTAATTATTCCAACATGTCATCCAAACGAGGTATGGGATGCCTGTATGATATGAGTGCTTCATTGGCACGTGGGAACCTTCAATTTCGTTACTTGCAAGAAAACCTAGGGCTTTAGACTCAAACAAGAAAGTTAGGTGCTAATCTAAAATTTCAAGAGAAAACTTGTCTTTCTTAAAATTTTCAGAATTAAGGCTGGAAAATTAAAGAAACAAAGGGGAAAATTAAAGAAAACGCGTCAATCGGACATCAGGAACTCAAGATACGCCCAATTTACTGAATACTGCGCTTGCAAAAAACTAGATACGGGATTTTGTAAAATTCAGCCCAAAAGCTAACATATAAGGCTTTGGACGAATTAAACTTAGCCCAATATATTTATTATCATTTAAATTGATGTTTTTAGGGTTTTATATACTTTAGGAACCAGCCACCCAGCCCTTATCAGCTTATCACTTGCCTTATCACCCTATTCCTTGCCACAGAAGCACAAGGAGTTTAAAGGCTATTTTTTTTTAATTGGATTAGGTTTTCCTTGTTTTAGTAGAAGTTAAATTACTTTGTCTATCCTTCACCTATAAAAGGATGAAGCCTCCATCACTATAAGACAGATTTTCTTTGATTTATGAAATATTTAGTGAGTTTGCTTTTGCAAGCACTGATTACTTGTGCCTTCGAAGTCTTCTTCAACATAACTTCGACGAGTTCTTGTGAGGGAGATCATCTTCACACTCTTGCTTGCCTAGATAATCGCGTCTAGGAAGGTGGGTTAGAGTCGCTTGAGGTTGCTTGCTTAGATAATTGAGTCTAAGAGGGTGCCGAGGACAAAACAACATCAACAATTCACAAGCCATCTTCATCTTCAACCTTCACACCATCTTCCATAATTCCATAAACAAAGCTAGAATTTTCAGATTTGTTTTACCTATCTTTTTCTTAATCTTTTTTCATCTTTTTATTTATATTCTTATTTCTTATCATCTTGTCTTTTTTTCATTAAATTTCCAGCCTCGAATCTGAAATTTTCAAGAAAGGCCCTTCTCTTTTCTCTTGAATTTTCATATTTGCCCATACTTTTCTTGATTGAGTCTAGAGCTCCTAGTTCTTGCAACAACTTGATTGAAGGCTTCCAAATCCAATATTGCGCTACTCTATCAGATGTTTTTAGGGTTTTATATACTTTAGGAACCAGCTACCCTTCTCCCAAGCCGTTAGATCAAGTTCAATATAATGGACCAGATTTCTTTGTTTATTTTATTCATTCTTAGCTTTAGGTTAAAGCCATCCTTCATCTATAAAAAGAGGATGCTTTCTTCTTTGTTTTTCAAATTTTCATTGATTAATAAAAAGTTCTCTTTTGAGATTTTAGTATTCTTTTAATACGTGTTTGCAAGTGTTCAATAAACTTGTCTAAAAGTCATCTTCAATGTTTCAACCGGGTTGATTGTTGCTGGTCTTCACACTCTGGGTTGCCTATCTAATTGCGGTAAGAGGGTCGGTTTTACGCCGTATTATGGAGGTTGCCTAGTTAATCGTGACTAGGAGGGTTCCACTGGCAAATCCTTCAATTCCACAAACCATCTTGATAGAGTAGCGCAAATTCGAATAAAGAGAAAAACAAAACAAACCAAAATAAAGAACAAATCTAAAAATTCATATTTGCTTATGGTGGTGGCGTCAATGGATAAAGCTTGAATATGTGGAGATGGCGTGATGAATTGATAGTTGTTTTGTCCTCGGCACCCTCTTAGACGAAATTATCTAAACAAGCAACCTCAAACGGCTCTAACCCACCCTTCTAGATGCAATTACCTAGGCAAGCAAGAGTGTGAAGATGATCTCCCTCACAAGAACACGATGATCTTATGTTGAAGATGGCTTCTAGTCAAGTTTACCGAACACTTGCAAACTCAAAGAATACTAAAATCTCCAAAGAGAACATTTTATTAATCAATGAAATCTGAATTACAATGTGGGTGAAGCCTCCTTTATATAGGCCATGGAGAAGTTTTAATCCTACTAAACTTAGGAATTAAATACAATAAATAAATGTTAAAATCTAATCTCCTAATTAGATAAGTAACTTCTAATAATAAATAAATGCTAAAAATAAAATCTTAATTAAATAAATCTGATCCTAATAGATATTGCAGAATCCTATGTTGATTTAAATTACAAATAATCAAATAAAATCTTGAAAATTCGTAATTATCCAAAAATCCCGTATTAATCCCGTATAGGAATTTCTGCATGCGTTGTCTTCGCTAAAATAGACGTATCTTGAGATCCAGATGTCCGATTGAGGCGTTTCAAGATGCGTTGGAAAGCTAATTTGCAGCCGGACAAGTTTTAAGAAGACATATTGACCCATAAATGCCTGGATCCCATCCAAAAATGCTTCGCAAGTTGACTGATGTTTCTGACTTGCAAACCAGTTTCAACTTCTTTTCCAAGATGATTATTTTGACCCCTCTCATGCTCGTATCATTCCCCCACTCTTCAAAAAGATTCGCCCTCGAATCTAGATCGGTAAATGGAGGAAGTTCATCAAAGTACCATAGAAGAGAAGACGTCTTGAAGGATCTTTTTGCAGAGTCTCTTTTTGCAATGTAATTTACAAGTTCCTTCTCATTGGGATCATCACGATTGTTCTTTTGGTCATAAAGTAATTCATTCTCATCTTCAAAATTGTTATTAATGCTAAAAGAGGAATAAGCATAAATAGAATTCTGAAAACATTCAATGATACCTTTTGATTGTAAGGTACCTTCGTCGGTGTTTGTCGTTTGATGATCATCTTGAATCGTAATAGTAGGTTAAATCACTTTGAAACAAACACACTACTTATAATTTCTTCCTCATCAATAGGCAAGGTTAAACTCTCGATGGTATTGTCTTCCTCATGTTCTTTAGAAGAACAAATTTCTTGATCATGCCCGGATCACGGATTTCAATATCATTAGAAGACATGAATTGGACAACATATCTCTCAAAATTTTTTCTTGAAAATAAAACTTATCTGGACAATCATACCTGAATGATCTAGTCGACAACAATAATGACATCGAGTCCCCAAAAGGGTAAGATCCAATACGTTGCTCAATGACATCCTCAAGAATGACCTGAATCCGATACCAAATGATAGAGTAGCGCAAATTCGAATAAAGAGAAAAAACAAACAAACCAAAATAAAGAACAAATCTAAAAATTCAGATTTGCTTATGGTGGTGGCGTCAATGGAGGAAGCTTGAATATGTGGAGATGGCGTGATGAATTGATAGTTGTTTTGTCCTTGGCACCCTCTTAGACGCAATTATCTAAACAAGCAACCTCAAACGGCTCTAACCCACCCTCCTAGATGCAATTACCTAGGCAAGCAAGAGTGTGAAGATGATCTCCCTCACAAGAACTCAATGATCTTATGTTGAAGATGGCTTCTAGTCAAGTTTACCGAACACTTGCAAACTCAAAGAATACTAAAATCTCCAAAGAGAACATTTTATTAATCAATGAAATCTGAATTACAATGTGGGTGAAGCCTCCTTTATATAGGCCATGGAGAAGTTTTAATCCTACTAAACTTAGGAATTAAATACAATAAATAAATGTTAAAATCTAATCTCCTAATTAGATAAGTAACTTCTAATAATAAATAAATGCTAAAAATAAAATCTTAATTAAATAAATCTGATCCTAATAGATATTGCAGAATCCTATGTTGATTTAAATTACAAATAATCAAATAAAATCTTGAAAATTCGTAATTATCCAAAAATCCCGTATTAATCCCGTATAGGAATTTCTGCATGCGCTGTCTTCGCTAAAATAGACGTATCTTGAGATCCAGATGTCCGATTGAGGCGTTTCAAGATGCGTTGGAAAGCTAATTTGCAGCCGGACAAGTTTTAAGAAGACATGTTGACCCATAAATGCCTGGATCCCATCCAAAAATGCTTCGCAAGTTGACTGATGTTTCTGACTTGCAAACCAGTTTCAACTTCTTTTCCAAGATGATTATTTTGACCCCTCTCATGCTCGTATCACATCTCCATTCTTCTTCACGTCCAAATACCATCTCCATCAAATTACAAATCTGGAAATTTTCAGATTTGATTCTTTATCCTTCTTCCTTTAATCGTTTATCTTCATCTCATTTTATTCTTGTTATTCATCTACTAATCCTTCATCTTGTTTTTGTTTCTTTAAATTTTCAGCCTTAATCTGAAATTTTCAAGAAACTCCCAACAAGTTTCTCTTGAAATTTCAGATTTGTGCCTAACTTCCTTGTTTTAGTCTAAAGTCCTAGGTTTGTTTCCAAGCCATCAAATTGAAGGTTCCAACGTCCCTAGATAGCCTAGTATCATTTTTTATCAGATTGGGCCGATTCTTGGGCAAATTTTTGACACTTTTGGGTGAAAATTTGAAAAAAAAGAGAGAAAATTCGCAAAAAACAAACGAACGAATTTTGAGTTGAAATTTTCCAGATCAGATTAACACTATTTGAGGAGTCACCAAACAAAATTTCAGAATTTTTTGACATCGGGAACATCTAGAACAAAGTGGATCAAGTTGCTGCAAATTTCAGGGTTTTTCGGGTTTTCTGATTTTCTTTCGTTCTTAACTATTGATTTTCCTTTGTTTTAGCTATTTTATTCGTATAGATCTTCTAATACCTTCTTGTTTCTTGTGTTAGTAGAAATTTAAAAGTTGCATAAATTCCTTCTTCCTTGCAACTCAATTCAATTGGTGTCATATCGTTCCTTGGACTCCTAGAGCCTTTGTTTGGAGTAAATAACGGTGAGGGTCTATTCGTTTTTCTTTCTTTTGTGAAATTTCAGGATGTGTTACATTTGTCACACTAAACCTTCTTTGGCTATACCAACACACAACATCCCTCCATTTGAAGGAACATCCAACCCAGATGCTTATTGTGAATGGGAGTACGAGATTGATGATATATTTTATAAGCATTGCAATACAATAACATGTTCGTTAGCTATCATAGGATTCACTAACCATGCTACAATTTGGTGGAATAGATTTGTGAAAGATTGGAAGTTTTATGGCTAACGACAGATTGATTCCTGGAGTGAATTAAAGTAGATCATGAGGATTCATTATATCCCACTAGAATATTATGAGGACATCGAGAGAAAGCTTCAACGATTGACACAAGGTACAATGTCTGTGGAAAAGTACTTCAACACCATGCTAGTACTTATACACCGAGCTGATATCATTGAAAAAGAACAAGACATGGTAAAATGATTCTATTTCAGATTAAATGAAGAGGTCGCCAACAACAAATTCTAACCATATGAAAATCTGATGGATTTCGTCGAACAAGCAATCCAAATTGAACATCAACTATGACAGACCACAACCCATCAGACGACATACCCTTCCATTGATAAAGGTATATCTCAACCTTTGCCTTTTCATAACCATACCCATGTCGAATATAGTAGTACAAAGTCGAAGGAAGAAAAATCATCCCTAGTCCAAGTGGAAAGTGACGACAAACCATCGCTGAGTCTTGTTGAAGATGTGAGCACACAACATACTTCGACTTTCTCCTTGCCCTATGATGACAAAGATATCTGTGATCCGGTAGAACATGGAGCAAAAGCCTTTGTAACGACCCGGATTTTTGGATCCAAGAGTCGAGTTGACCCGAGGTGTGGGCTTCGTGATTGGGTCTCGTGATATTGGGCCCTTGGGAGTCTTTTTGGGCTTGATCTTGGTTGTTGGGCTTGTTTTGATGGTTTGGGTTTGAGTTAGGAAGATGTCATAGGGTAAAATGGTAATTTCATATTTTGATAATGGGAAAAGGGGAGGTGTTATGTTTCTCTGCAGAAAAGAAGGGGGATGAACTCATTGTGTTTTCCCTTGTCTCCTTCGAATCTTTGAGATTTGTGGGGGGAAATCTCGTTTTGCTTGTAGAGGGAAGTTGCTAAGCAAGAAAGGATCTTCATTTTGAGGTAAACTTTGCTTGGAATGATGGTGGAAGAGGGTTAGCTAGGGTTTGAAGAAGAGGAACGAGATTGGATCTTTGAGGGTTTCCTCATCAGCACTTCTAACTTATGTGTATTCATGTGCATCATCATTTTGGTATGTGTGCTTGATATGTGATTTTTGGTAATTTAGAGCTTGGTGGGTCATCAATAGTAAATCTTATATTTGATTATGTTTAAGGTTTTCCAAGATGGCTCACTTCATACCATGCAACAAAACGGACAATGCTACATATGTAGCTGATCTCTTCTTTAGAGAAATAGTACGACTTCATGGAATCCCACGTACTATTGTTTCCAATAGAGATGTCAAGTTCATAAGCCATTTTTGGAAGGTTTTGTGGGGAAAGATAGGTACCAAACTTCTTTATTCTACTACTTGTTACCCACAGATGGATGGACAAACTGAGGTAATAAACCGGTCTTAGGTGCATTACTAAGAACGTTGTTGGTAAGAACACTAAAACTTGGGAAGAATATCTACCTTTCGTAGAGTTTTCCTACAACTACTCTATTCACTCATCCACCGGTTATTCTCCATTTAAAGTAGTTTATGGTTTTAACCCCTTAACTGCTTTAGATCTTGTTCCTTTTCCCATTGAAAATATTTGCAGCTTAGACGGTGAAAAGAAAGCGGAGTTGGTTAAATCCATACACACTAAGGAAAAGCAAAAGATGGAAAAACATATGAAAACATTGTTACAAAAGTTAACAAAGGGCAACGCCAAGTAGTCTTTGAACCATGAGATTGGGTTTGGTTGCACATGTGTAAAGAAAGATTTTCAAACCATAGGAAATCCAAGTTAGATTTGAGAGGAGATGGAACATTCCAAGCCCTTGAAAGAATCAACAACAATGCATACCGAATTGATCTTCCCGATGACTATAATGTGTGATACGAGCATGAGAGGGGTCAAAATAATCATCTTGGAAAAGAAGTTGAAACTGCTTTGCAAGTCAGAAACATCAGTCAACTTGCAAAGCATTTTTGGATGGGATCCAAGCATTTATAGGTCAACATGTCTTCTTAAAACTTGTCCGTCTGCAAATTAGCTTTCCAACGCATCTTGAAACGCCTCAATCGGACATCTGGATCTCAAGATACGTCTATTTTAGCAAAGACAACGCATGCAGAAATTCCTATACGAGATTAATACAGGATTTTTTGGATAATTACGAATTTTCAAGATTTTATTTGATTATTTGTAATTTAAATCAACATAGGATTCTTCAATATCTATTAGGATCAGATTTATTTAATTAGGATTTTATTTTTAGCATTTATTTATTATTAGAAGTTACTTATCTAATTAGGAGATTGGATTTTAGCATTTATTTATTGTATTTAATTCCTAAGTTTAGTAGGATTAAAAATTCTCCATGGCCTATATAAAGGAGGCTTCACCCACATTGTAATTCAGATTTCATTGATTAGTAAAAAGTTCTCTTTGGAGATTTTAGTATTCTTTGAATTTGCAAGTGTTCGTTAAACTTGTCTAGAAGTCATCTTCAACATAAGATCATCGAGTTCTTGTGAGGGAGATCATCTTCACACTCTTGCTTGCCTAGGTAATTGCATCTAGGAGGGTGGGTTAGAGCCGCTTGAGGTTTCTTGCTTAGATAATTGCGTCTAAGAGGGTGCCGAGGACAAAACAACAACTATCAATTCATCACGCCATCTCCACATATTCAAGCTTCCTCCATTGATGGCACCACCACCATAAGCAAATCTGAATTTTTAGATTTGTTCTTTATTTTGGTTTGTTTTTTTTTCTCTTTATTGAATTTGCGCTACTCTATCATTTGGTATCGGATTCAGGTCATTCTTGAGGATGTCATTGAGCAACGTATTGGATTTTACCCTTTTGGAGACTCGATGTCATTATTGTTGTCGACTAGATCATTCAGGGTATGATTGTCTAGATAAGTTTTATTTTCAAGAAAAAATTTGAGAGATATATTGTGCAATTCATGTCTTCTAATGATATTGAAATCCGTGATCGGAGCATGATCAAGAAATTTGTTCTTCTAAAGAACATGAGGAAGACAATACCATCGAGAGTTTAACCTTGCCTATTGATGAGGAAGAAATTATAAGTAGTGTGTTTGTTTCGGTGGCGAACCTACTATTACGATTCAAGATGATCATCAAACGACAAACACCGACGAAGGTACCTTACAATCAAAAGGTATCATTGAATGTTTTTAGAATTCTATTTATGCTTATTCCTCTTTTAGCATTAATAACAATTTTGAAGATGAGAATGAGTTACTTTGCGACCAAAAGAACAATCGTGATGATCCCAATGAGAAGGAACTTGTAAATTACATTGCAAAAAGAGACTCGCAAAAGGATCCTTCAAGACGTCTTCTCTTCTATGGTACTTTGATGAACTTCCTCCATTTACCGATTTAGATTCGAGGGCGAATCTTATTGATGAGTGGGGGAATGATACGAGCATGAGAGGGGTCAAAATAATCATCTTGGAAAAGAAGTTGAAACTGCTTTGCAAGTCAGAAACATCAGTCAACTTGCGAAGCATTTTTGGATGGGATCCAGGCATTTATGGGTCAATATGTCTTCTTAAAACTTGTCCGGCTGCAAATTATCTTTCCAACGCATCTTGAAAATCCTCAATCCGACATCTGGATCTCAAGATACGTCTATTTTAGCAAAGACAACGCATGCAGAAATTTCTATACGAGATTAATACGGGATTTTTGGATAATTACGAATTTTCAAGATTTTATTTGATTATTTGTAATTTAAATCAACATAGGATTCTGCAATATCTATTAGGATCAGACTTATTTAATTAGGATTTTATTTTTAGCATTTATTTATTATTAGAAGATACTTATCTAATTAGGAGATTAGATTTTAGCATTTATTTATTGTATTTAATTCCTAAGTTTAGTAGGATTATAACTTCTCCATGGCCTATATAAAGGAGGCTTCACCCACATTGTAATTCCCGATTTCATTGATTAGTAAAAAGTTCTCTTTGGAGATTTTAGTATTCTTTGAATTTGCAAGTGTTGATAAACTTGTCTAGAAGCCATCTTCAACATAAGATCATCGAGTTCTTGTGAGGAGATCATCTTCACACTCTTGCTTGCCTAGGTAATTGCATCTAGGAGGGTGGGTTAGAGCCGCTTGAGGTTGCTTGCTTTGATAATTGCGTCTAAGAGGGTACCGAGGACAAAACAACAACTATCAATTCATCACGCCATCTCCACATATTCAAGCTTCCTCCATTGACCCCACCACCATAAGCAAATCTGAATTTTTAGATTTGTTCTTTATTTTGGTTTGTTTTGTTTTTCTCTTTATTGAATTTGCGCTACTCTATCATTTGGTATCGGATTCAGGTCGTTCTTGAGGATGTCATTGAGCAACGTATTGGATTTTACCCTTTTGGGGACTCGATGTCATTATTGTTGTCGACTAGATCATTTCAGGTATGATTGTCCGGATAAGTTTTATTTTCAAGAAAATTTTTTGAGAGATATATTGTGCAATTCATGTCTTCTAATGATATTGAAATCGTGATCCGGAGCATGATCAAGAAATTTGTTCTTCTAAAGAACATGAGGAAGACAATACCATCGAGAGTTTAACCTTGCCTATTGATGAGGAAGAAATTATAAGTAGTGTGTTTGTTTCAAAGTGGCGAACCTACTATTACGATTCAAGATGATCATCAAGCGACAAACACCGACGAAGGTACCTTACAATCAAAAGGTATCATTGAATGTTTTTTAGAATTCTATTTATGTTTATTCCTCTTTTAGCATTAATAACAATTTTGAAGATGAGAATGAGTTACTTTGCGACCAAAAGAACAATCGTGATGATCCCAATGAGAAGGAACTTGTAAATTACATTGCAAAAAGAGACTCTGCAAAAGGATCCTTCAAGAGGCGTCTTCTCTTCTATGGTACTTTGATGAACTTCCTCCATTTACCGATTTAGATTCGAGGGTGAATTTTTTTGATGAGTGGGGAATGATACGAGCATGAGAGGGTCAAAATAATCATCTTGGAAAAGAAGTTGAAACTGCTTTGCAAGTCAGAAACATCAGTCAACTTGCGAATCATTTTTGGATGGGATCCAGGCATTTATGGGTCAACATGTCTTCTTAAAACTTGTCTGGCTGCAAATTATCTTTCCAACGCATCTTGAAACGCCTCAATCAGACATCTGGATCTCAAGATACGTCTATTTTAGCGAAGACAACGCATGCAGAAATTTCTATACGAGATTAATACGGGATTTTTGGATAATTACGAATTTTCAAGATTTTATTTGATTATTTGTAATTTAAATCAACATAGTATTCTGCAATATCTATTAGGGTCAGACTTATTTAATTAGGATTTTATTTTTAGCATTTATTTATTATTAGAAGTTACTTATCTAATTTGGAGATTAGATTTTAGCATTTATTTATTGTATTTAATTCCTAAGTTTAGTAGGATTAAAACTTCTCCATGGCCTATATAAAGGAGGGTTCACCCACATTGTAATTCCGATTTTATTGATTAGTAAAAAGTTCTCTTTGGAGATTTTAGTATTCTTTGAATTTGCAAGTGTCCGGTAAACTTCTTCAGAAGCCATCTTCAACATAAGACCATCAAGTTCTTCTGAGGGAGATCATCTTCACACTCTTGCTTGCCTAGGTAATTGCATCTAGGAGAGTGGGTTAGAGCCGCTTGAGGTTGCTTGCTTAGATAATTGCGTCTAAGAGGGTGCCAAGGACAAAACAACAACTATCAATTCATCACGCCATCTCCTCATATTCAAGTTTCCTCCATTGACGCCACCACCGTAAGCAAATCCGAATTTTTAGATTTGTTCTTTATTTTGGTTTGTTTTGTTTTTCTCTTTATTCGAATTTGCGCTACTCTATCATTTGGTATCGGATTCAGGTCGTTCTTGAGCATGTTATTGAGCAACGTATTGGATTTTACCCTTTTGGGGACTCGATGTCATTATTGTTGTCAACTAGATCATTCAGGGTATGATTGTCTAGATAAGTTTTATTTTCAAGAAAAATTTTTTGAGAGATATATTGTCTGAATTCATGTCTTCTAATGATATTGAAATCTGTGATCCGGAGCATGATCAAGAAATTTGTTCTTCTAAAGAACATGAGGAAGACAATACCATCTTGAGTTTAACCTTGCCTATTGATGAGGAAGAAATTATAAGTAGTGTGTTTGTTTCCAGTGACGAACCTACTATTACGATTCAAGATGATCATCAAACGACAAACACCGACGAAGGTACCTTACAATCAAAAGGTATCATTGAATGTTTTCAGAATTCTATTTATGCTTATTCCTCTTTTAGCATTAATAACAATTTTGAAGATGAGAATGAGTTACTTTGCGACCAAAAGAACAATTGTGATGATCCCAATGAGAAGGAACTTGTAAATTACATTGCAAAAAGAGACTCTGCAAAAGGATCCTTCAAGACGTCTTCTCTTCTATGGTATTCTGATGAACTTCCTCCATTTACCGATTTAGATTCGAGGGCGAATTTTTTTGATGAGTGGGGGAATGATACGAGCATGAGAGGGGTCAAAATAATCATCTTGGAAAAGAAGTTGAAACTACTTTGCAAGTCAGAAACATCAGTCAACTTGCGAAGCATTTTTGGATGGGATCCAGGCATTTATGGGTCAACATGTCTCTTAAAACTTGTCCGGCTGCAAATTAGCTTTCCAACGCATCTTGAAACACCTTAATCGGACATCTGGATCTCAAGATACGTCTATTTTAGCGAAGACAACGCATGCAGAAATTCCTATACGAGATTAATACGGGATTTTTGGATAATTACGAATTTTCAAGATTTTATTTGATTATTTGTAATTTAAATCAACATAGGATTCTGCAATATCTATTAGGATCAGATTTATTTAATTAGGATTTTATTTTTAGCATTTATTTATTATTAGAAGTTACTTATCTAATTTGGAGATTAGATTTTAGCATTTATTTATTGTATTTAATTCCTAAGTTTAGTAGGATTAAAACTTCTCCATGGCCTATATAAAGGAGGGTTCACCCACATTGTAATTCCGATTTCATTTATTAGTAAAAAGTTCTCTTTGGAGATTTTAGTATTCTTTGAATTCGCAAGTGTTCGGTAAACTTGTCTAGAAGCCATCTTCAACATAAGATCATCGAGTTCTTGTGAGGTAGATCATCTTCGCACTCTTGCTTGCCTAGGTAATTGCATCTAGGTGGGTGGGTTATAGCCGCTTAAGGTTGCTTGCTTAGATAATTGCGTCTAAGAGGGTGCCGAGGACAAAACAACAACTATCAATTCATCACGCCATCTCCACATATTCAAGCTTCCTCCATTGACGCCACCACCATAAGCAAATCTGAATTTTTAGATTTGTTCTTTATTTTGGTTTGTTTTGTTTTTCTCTTTATTCGAATTTGCGCTACTCTATCATTTGGTATCAGATTCAGGTCGTTCTTGAGGATGTCATTGAGCAACGTATTGGATTTTACCCTTTTAGAGACTCGATGTCATTATTGTTGTCGACTAGATCATTCAGGGCATGCTTGTCCAGATAAGTTTTATTTTCAAGAAAAAAATTTGAGAGATATATTATCTGAATTCATGTCTTCTAATGATATTGAAATCCGTGATCCGGAGCATGATCAAGAAATTTGTTCTTCTAAAGAACATGAGGAAGACAATACCATCGAGAGTTTAACCTTACCTATTGATGAGGAAGAAATTATAAGTAGTGTTTTTTTTCGGTGGCCGAACCTACTATTACGATTCAAGATGATCATCAAACGACAAACATATGAAGGTACCTTACAATCAAAAGGTATCATTGAATGTTTTTAGAATTCTATTTATGCTTATTCCTCGTTTTGCATTAATAACAATTTTGAAGATGAGAATGAGTTACTTTGCGACCAAAAGAACAATCGTGATGATCCCAATGAGAAGGAACTTGTAAATTACATTGAAAAAGAGACTCTGCAAAAGGATCCTTCAAGACGTCTTCTCTTCTATGGTACTTTGATGAACTTCCTCCATTTACCGATTTAGATTCGAGGGCGAATCTTATTGATGAGGTTGCTTGCTTAGATAATTGTGTCTAAGAGGGTGCCGAGGACAAAACAACAACTATCAATTCATCACGCCATCTCCACATACTCAAGCTTCCTCCATTGATGCCACCACACCATAAGCAAATCTGAATTTTTAGATTTGTTCTTTATTTGGTTTGTTTTGTTTTTCTCTTTATTCGAATTTGCGCTACTCTATCAATGTGAGTACAACTTTTAATGTTTCTGATCTTTCTCCCTTTGACGTTTCAGATTCGTGGAAGAATCCTTTTGAGGAGGGAGGGGATGATGCATGTACCACAAGGCAATTCCAAGGACGAGATAAACTTACTTTTCCACTTGGCCGAATAACTTGAGCCAAGCCCAAGATGATCAAGGACAAGCTGAATTCGACTATCCAAGGATTCATGAGCAAAGGATTGCAATCTGCCATGAAGAAAAAAGAATTTCTTAAAGGAACTTCACACTTAACATCCTTCAAGAACAATTGAATCACAAAAACTCAACTTGCTGCACCTTTGGAGATGGATATCCATGAGCCTTTAGATGTCCATTATTTAGCCCTCTTATTGTAATTAGACCCAATACTTATTTTCTATAAAATATTGGGTCAGATTTTACTTTTAGCCCAAATTAGGATTTACAAGTGTTTTTTAGGCCTAATTAGCATTTAAAAACAGCCCACATGATATGTGCATGGGAGGACTAAAGCAATGCATATTGGACAAGAAACTGAATCTATTTGTGAAGTCTGGAAGTCAGCCAACTTACGATGACTTTTCGGATGGGATCTGGACATTTTTGGGCAGAGTTGTCTCTAACAAATCGACCGTCATTCAGTTAACTTTCCAACGCATCTTGAAACATATCAATCCGATGTCGGAAACTCAAGATATGTCCATTTACTGAAGACTGCGCATGCAGAAGACTGGATACGGGATTATTACGGGATTTTGTAAAATTCAGCCCAAAAGCTAATACAAGGCTTTGGACGAATTAAACTTAGCCCAATGTGTTTATTATCATTTAAATTGATGTCTTTAGGGTTTTATATACTTTATGAACTAGCCACCTTTCTCCCAAGCACACAAGGAGTTTAAAGGCTGCTTTTCTTTATTATTTTAATTAAATTAGGTTTTCCTTGTTCTAGTAGAAGTTAAATTATTTTGGCTATCCTTCACTTATAAAAGGATGAAGCCTCCACCATTGTAACACAGATTTTCTTTGATATATGAAATATTTAGTGAGTTCGTTTTTGCAAGTGCTGATAACTTGTGCCTTAGAAGTCTTCTTCAACATAAGATTGCCGAGTTCTTGTGAGGGAGATCATCTTCACACTCCTGGTTGCCTAGGTAATTGCGTCTAGGAGGGTGGGTTAGAGCCGCTTGAAGTTGCTTGCTTGGTTAATTGCGATCAAGAGGGTGCCGAGGACATCAACTTCTATTTCGCAAGACATCTTCATCTACTACCTCCATGCCACAATCCATAATCCATAAACAAAGCTGGAAATTTCAAATTTGTTTTACCTATCCTTTTCTTTATCTTTTTCAATCTTTTTTTAACTATAATCTTATTATTCATCTTCTAATCTTTCACCTTACCTTCGTTTCTTTAAATTTCCAGCCTTGAATCTGAAAATTTCAAGAAAATCCCTTTCAATTCTCTTGAACTTTCAGATCTGTGCACAACTTGTTTGATTGAGTCTAGAGCTTCTAGTTTTTGCAACAACTTGGTTGAAGGCTTCCAAATCCACAATTTCGCTACTCTATCACTACCACTTGGAACAAACCATCTCGTCTTGGAAATAACTTCGATTTCGGCTGGTTTGGAAACCTTTCCTTTCTAAAGTGAACCCAAACCCAATCTCCGACCTCAAAGGTAACCTTCTTGCGGCCCTTGTTGACTTGTTGCTCATACTGGCAGGTTCTCTTCTCAATATTCTCCCAAACCTATTGGTGTAAGGTCTTTACAAATTGATACATGCATGGGAGGGCTAAAGCAATGCATATTGGATAAGAAACTGAAACTATTTGTGAAATCTGTAAAGTCAGCCAACTTGCAATAACTTTTTGGATGAAATTAGGGCATTTTTGGGTCAAGTTGTCTCTAATAAATTGACCGTCATTCAGTTATCTTTCCAACTCATCTTGAAATGCGTCAATCGTATATCAGGAACTCAAGATACATCCAATTTACTGAAGACTACGCATGCAGAAAACTGGATACAAGATTATTACGGGATTTTGTAAAATTCAGCCCAAAAGTTAACATACAAGGCTTTTGGACGAATTAGACTTAGCCCAACCTAATTATTAACATTAGGAGAGTTTGTGTTTATGTAGGAATACTCTATTTGTAAGCTATACTTCCCCTATAAAAGGATGAGCACACCTTCATTATTTTTATTCATTAGGAGAGTTTGTGATTATGTAGGAATACTCTATTTGTAAGCTATCCTTCCCCTATAAAAGGATGAGCACACCTTCATTATTTCATAACAACAGATTTTCTTTACTATATGAAACATTTAGTAAGTTCGTTTTTGCAAGTGTTGATAACTTGTGCCTTAAAAGTCTTCTTCAATATAAGATCGTCGAATTCTTGTGAGGGAGATCTTCACACTCCTGCTTGCCTAGGTAATTGCGTCTATGAGGATGGGTTAGAGCCGCTTAAGGTTTCTTGCTTGGTTAATTGCGATCAAGAGGGTGCCCAGGACATCAACTTCTATTTCGCCAAGCCATCTTCACCTACTACCTCCACGCCACAATCCATAATCCGTAAACAAAGCTGGAAATTTTAGATTTGTTTTACCATCCTTTTATATATCTTTTTCGATCTTTTTAACTATAATCTTATTATTCATCTTCTAATCTTTCACCTTATCTTCGTTTCTTTAAATTTCCAGCCTTGATTCTAAAAATTTCAAGAAAATCCATTCTCAATTCTCTTAAATTTTCAGATTTGTGAATAGCTTGTTTGATTGAAGGATTCCAAATCCACAATTGCAGTATTCTATCACAAATTCTACCGCTTTTGTCATCTTTGTTTAGCACATGTTCACATGGTAAAGGCAAAAGATCCAAAGGTGTTGAAGGATTAAAATCGTATACTATTTTCAAATGGAGAGTGCTTGGTTGCGGAATGGGCTGAGCAATTGTAGGCAAACTCCACATGTAGCAAACATTCCTCCCATGTCTTGATTTTCTTTTGAATGAGAGATGGCAATAGGGTAGATAAGACCCTGTTCACTACTTCAGTTCGTTCATCGATCTGAGGATGGCATATGGTGGAGAATAGCAATTTGGTCCCTAATTTCCTCCATAATGTCCTTCAAAAGTGGCTAAGAAATTTGACATCTTGATCTAACACAAGGGATTTGGGAATGATGTAATCCCGTCTTGAAATTTATCGAGATGTTTAATTTGCCTGATCGTGAATAAAGTAACTTTGTGTTGTAAGACTTGTAACGGTTTCGGATGGTTTAAAGGGTGATGGTGTGCAATGATATAGAAAGTGGTGAGAATAAAGATTTTGGAATTTGGGAAGGTTAATGTGCTTAATGGCGGTGGTAGAATTGGATGATGGAAGATGGAAAGTAGTTTAGGACTTGAGAATTGAACCAACACTAAAAAGTGTGACTCGAACCCTATAACGGTCTCTAAACGAAATAAGGATCTTAACCCACTAGTTAAGTATAACTAGGAACCAAAGATATCAAACGTTTTGATTCAACAAGCAGAACTTGAAGGATCGATAAAGTTCTCAAAAGAACAAAAAAGATAAAGACTCTCGAATTTTTGAAATCAAAGTTATGTCTTACAATTAAAATATCAACATCTATTTACAGGCTTTACAAAATGATCAGCCAACATTCCAAGGGTGGCGTGAAGGGATAATGAATTAAAAAACTTGAAATGAGTGCCTTTGCCGCCCAATGTAATCATAAGCAAGCATGTCAATTTCAATGAAAATGTAAGCAAGTAAGTCACATGCAAGCACCTATAAAATTGCCGTCAAATTGTGAATGTAAGCAAGCAGGTCACATGCAAACACCTCAAAAGCAAGCACCTATAGAAAACACGTCTTAAGCCAAGCAAGCATCTCAAGCAAACACCTCCAAAGCCAAGCAAGCACCTCTCCACTAGTCACAATTCCCTTGTGATGTGTCTATTCATTGCCCTTGCATAACACTTGTAAATATGAGAAATATGATCAGAAATAAACAATGTAATATGATTTATGCTAAATGTAATAAATATATATTATATGATTCAATGTACTCTAATGCCGGTAAAATAAACAACGAATAACATAATAGAAAATATGAACACACTAAAATAATAATAATAAAATGGAATGTGATAGAGTAGCGCAATCTTGGATTTGGAAGCCTTCAATCAAGTTGTAGCAAGAACTAGGAGCTCTAGACTCAATCAAGAAAGTATGGGCAGATCTGAAAATTCAAGAGAAAATAGACGGGCTTTTCTTGAAAATTTCAGATTCGAGGCTGGAAAATTAAAGAAAGAAAGACAAGTGAAGGATTAGATGATAAGAAATAAGAATCTAAATAAAAAGATGAAAAAAAGATTAAGAAGAAGATAGGTAAAACAAATCTGGAAATTCCAGTTTTGTTTATAGAATTATGGAAGATGGTGTGAAGGTTGAAGATGAAGATAG
>JAGYYJ010000961.1:0-16907 GCA_019671005.1 Hibiscus mutabilis
AAGGAAAAGCCCTACGAAATGGGTTTTTAAAGGACGGCCCCGGGGTCATAGTACCCCCGGCTCTGGGCCTCTTGATCAAGGCCAAGGCCATTTTAACTTTGCTCCCGGGCCTTTTCATTATTTAGCATTTGGGGGAAATCCGGCCGGTATTTTTGTGTTTTGGGAAAATCTAGGTCTGGCTGGAAAAAATTATCATGGATTTGTTTGAGTTTTTTGATGGGGCTCCGCCCCCGATAAAGTGGCCAATACCCGGGTGTGGTTTTGTCTGGGGGATATGACCCCCCCGCCCAATTTGGGATTGACGCGGATACTGCGGGGAAATTTGGGGGATGAAGGGGGGGGGATGAGGTGGGTCTTCTACCTAACTTATTGGGGCCGGTTTTTGGCCCCCTCAGTTATCCCCCAAAGTCGGGGGAGGATTGGGGTTTGGTTCATTAACGGTGTTTTGGGAAAAGGCGGGGGAATTTTGGATATAATCTATAAAAAAGATTGAATCGTGTAATTTTTAATAAAAAACATATACAAAATAACTCTAGGTGGCTAAGTACACCCGGTTCGCAAACCTTGGTTTGGCCCAAGAACCCGATTAAACCTAGGCTTTGATCCCTTGTAACCCGGTCAGTAGAAAGGTGGAAGTTTTAAAAAAACATATTTGAAATTGAAAGCAATTAGTTTAAAAATTCTTTCCCAAGTTCTAATATTTTATGTGGGCCCTCGGTGAACCTTTTTGCCATTTTGACCTATGGGGTCAATTTTAAACTTTTATGAACTAGGGATAACCCAAAAATTTCCAAAATTTTGGATCTTAACCCAATTCTTTATTACAAACTTGTAATTAAACTCACCAATTATTAAGGAAGTTCGTTCCTATCGGATTTCTTTAACCTAATCAATTAGACCATATAGCAAATTAGGGGCAATTTGAAATTGTCAAACTTTTTTTATGTTTTATCGATTTCAAATCGTATCGATCCCCAAGGGGGCGTATCGATACCCCCATTATTTCATTTCTAGTTTTAAAAGGATGAAAACCCGTGGGGCCCCCGGGCCCGTATCGTCCCGGTTGGCTCCCCCTTTAGTTTTGTTCAAAAAGGCCCAAAAGAGCGACAAAGAACCATTAAAAGGGGTTTAGGCCCGGCAGTCGTTCAAATGGGGGGTTTTGTACAAAAAAGGAAGCGGATTTGTTGTGGTGTGTTTTTTGCTCGGGGGCCCAAAACTTTTTGGGGGGGAAACCATGGAAACATCCCAAAAACCCTTTTTGGGGGTTCTCAATGGCTAAAAAAGAACATAAGTTTAAGCTATTTACGGTAAACCTTGAAGGATTTGCATGGTTTTTCCGAAAAAATTCCATATGTGTCAAATCTATCCCGATAAGATACATTTTCCCCTTGTCCCCCACACCATAAATTCACCATCCCTTTTTGCGCTTGGGGCATAAAACATTTTAAAATTAAAGGCTTCAAAAACATCGAAAAAATCACGGTGGGTTTTGATTGTTTCCCCAAAGGGGGGGTAGAGGCCCCTATGCAAACACCCAAAAAACTACAATTTGCAAGTTCTTAAGAAAAATCATGTCACTATGGTTTTCCCAAAAGAAGGTCACCCCGATAATGCTACCAATTTTTAATAAAATGATAGCCAAAAAATTTCGGGAAAATTTAAAAAAATACACCATAATTCCCCTTTCTTTCGTCCCGAGATGAGCGGGAAATTGGGGGAAAACGACCAACAAAAACATCAAGAAAAATCATATCCCAAAAACCACGAAAACCCTTTAAAGGTTGGCATAAAATTTGTTTGCCCCCTTTTTCCTCCGGGCATAGTCCCTACTTCCAACAAATCCCCGTCATACTCCTTAGTCTATGGCGGAGGGAGTCTACCTATGAAGTGGAGATTCAATAAACGGAAAAATGAGGCAATAATAGAAGGAAAAGTGGGTGCAAACAATTTGACCCGTTGAACCTCATTTTAGGAGAAAAAAACTAAAACCATTTGTCAAATTGGGGGGTTCGGGAAAAAGGGTGATCGAGCCCCCACGATTAGAAAGATCCCCCCCTGGAAATGCGGGGATCTGGGATTAAAAAACCCCAACTCAAAAATTTCCCCTTGGGGGAAAAGGATGCCTTTGGAAAGGACCTTATATTGTTAAAGGCTTTATCTGGGGAGCATTGATCAGCAAAAGTATGGGAGGTGTTGAACAACCCAATAAATTCGATTATCAAAGGGACTATGTAATGAAAAAATGAAAAAATGGTGAAAACCCGGGAAGGGCCTTTTAAGTAAATACCCAAGTGAAAAAACTAAAAGGGGTTTTGGGGATAAAAGAAAAAAAAAAAAAAGAAAAGAAAAAATCAAAAAAAAGGGGGGGTTCCCAAAGGGGGGAAAACCCGGGGTTTTTGAAACCAAAGGGGGGAGGGTTTAAAACCCAAAAAAGGGCTCAAAAAAATTTTGAAGGTTTGGCATCCCGGTGAATCTTTCCGGGGGGCATGTTTTAGTGGGAAAATTTCCAAACAAGGAAACTCCCGGTCGATGGGTTTCTCGCATAAATTCCCCCTTGATCAAAAGTTTTGGGGGGGGGGCATTATACTTTGTTTTTTTTTCTATTTTTGCCCTGACTTTTTTAATTACTTTGTTTTTTAAACATTAATGAATATAATTTAAAATTTCCTTCTTCTATCTTTTACAAACATCGGCAAATGGGGTTTACATAAATTCAAAGGAAAAAAAATTTATTAGGGATTGCTATGTTCAACCTTTTAAGTGCATGGTAAAAAAATTTTGTTAAAAAAAGAGCCCCCAAGAGTTTAAATTTCTAGGGGTATGGAGGCGAGTCCGGCCGTACCAAAAATTAAAAAACATGTTCCCTGGGAAAAAAAAAAATTAAATTAAAAAACCATCCCCAGGTGAAAACCCCAAAAGGGGACCCAAAAAGGGAAAAAACAAAAAAAAAAAAAACAAAAGAAAAAAAAAATGGAAAAAAAGAAGAAGAAGAAGAAGAAGAAGAAAAGGAAAAAAGAAAGAAAAAAACTTCAAAATGGCCCGAAAAAGACTCTTTAAAGAGAGCAAGGCTAAAGTGAAAACCGAAAAAAAACTTTAGGTAGAATTCAAAAAAAAAAAGGGATGGTTGAACCCCAATTAAGGGTAAATCGATCAAAGATTAAAAAAACAAAAAAGACTTAGTAGGATTAAAACACGAAAATTGGGGATCGAAAAATGTTGGACCCTCTTTTCATGCATCTTTTTTAGTTAGACATCCCTTTGGGGGCATGGTTTAAATCATACCATCATAATATTTTCCCCTTTCCCCAAATTTTCTAAAAGGGTGGGGCCAGTCCCCCCAAAAATGGAATAATGATAGAATGAGGGCCAAAAAAAGGGTTTGAGGGGAATGAGGTAGATGAAAGCCCCAAGGATTTGGGGAAGGATTTCAAACTTTTGTATTGATTTTCGAACAAAAGACATATACTCTAGCTTGGGGGTTTTTTAAAAAGGGGCGAGGGCCCAAAGTTCAAGGTTTTTTAAAAAGAAAAGGGTTTCAAACTTGGGGTATTTAAAACTTAAAAACAAAAAGGGGGAATACTCATAACTTGGGGGTTTTTTAAAGGGGAAGGGGCAGATATTCAAAAACCCCAAGGGTTTTGATGAAGGGGTTTTAAACTCGCCTTTTGGAATTTTGGGGGCAAAAGGCGGATACTCATAGCAGGGTTCGGGGGTGAAATGGACAAAATCCCCATGGCTCAAAAATTTCCAAGCAAATGGGGCAGAAACTCGTGGCTTGGAATCTTTGGGGAAAAAAGGCGTACTCTAGCTCGGTTTTGGAAAGGTTTAAAAGGTTCAAATTTTAGGAGGAATTTCCGGGCTCAAAATCTTCATACAGGGGAAATAGGACAAAGTGGTGCTTATGGTCTTTGTTTTTCCTTTTTCTACAAAAAAATAAGCAAAGGGGGCAGTTAACCCTTTGATTTTTTTTGGGGAATTAAAAAGTTGTTAGTTTTTGCAATAATGACTTTTAATTTTCCCCTATTTATTTGTTTATTTGTTTTATCTTTTTTTATAATATGTATATAAAATTTAAAAAATTATTAGTTCTTGGGTTTTATGTTGGTTATCATGCATTAGTTATTATAACACACGTGGTATATTATTACCTTTTACAACATATACTAAAAGCATATATAAGAGTTAATAAATGAGTGCCGTCTATGTAAAAAGTCATTATATACAATTCATATAGATCATTTGTCCATATATACATTAAACATTTATAAAATATAACATACAAGGGTATTAATATTTAAGCTTAAAACCTAGAGACCTAATTTGATATCTCTTTATCCTTGTGCTGATAAATAATGGCAGATTAGATCAAATCTTGATATAACGGTCCAAATCTTACTGGAGGAAACCTAGTTGGTAGCCCTTCGATCACGACCTTTGCCAACATCTCATCCATTAGATCGAGAATGCGCCATCAGCGGTCGAGGATTGCATACTGCCCACAGTGTTCCTGGCCAGCGGTGCTACAACTCTCTCGCTCGCCGCGTCATAACACCTCCCGAGACTATTCATCTTCCACATAAGAGCGCGCGTGAACTAAGGAGATGAGCCCTCGGATCACGAATAGAACCATCACTCATGAATTAGATGCAACTCTCTAATGCAGCGACATCTTGGCCGTCGATTTCCTCCTAGTCACTTCTCACAGATTTGGCCACCTCGAGCGAGAAGACAAAAGAAGAATGTCGGAGTAGTTACCCAAAATTTCAGAATTAGCGACAAAATATGAGGCAGCGTGAATTAATTAAAATACAAAGACAACCAATAAATTTTAGCATTTCATTTTCTATATTAGTCGAGGTATAAAGGATAAACCACACAACCATTTGTATTGAGATGAGAATTATTCAAAGATAGAGACGGAGAAAAGTTTGAGTACCTCCACCCTCTATCTATTTCAAAATACATGCATTCATAAGATTTAGGGTTTAGGGTTAGTTACCTTTGGTGTCGATCATCTTTCCCTTACCATAAATCGATTCCTTTCTGCGTGATAAGCTCTATGACTACCTCTCGGTCATATTAGGTGAATCATTGGGAATATTATAGGCTAAGGGCTTTTGATTTGAAAAATGGGTTGTTTTGAATCTGTTTCTTGAATTTTCAAAAAGAAAAGGAGTGGAATTTTTAGAGCTGAAGGTAAATATCAGTTTAAATCAAAAAGAGATTCTTTTTTGGTTTTCACAGGTTGCCACAAACACGAAGCGAACCGAGGAATGTGGCGGCCTTGAGATGGCTCTTGCCATAGTGTTCATCCGAGTTAAGGAAAAAATGAGAAGTTTCTTAGTTTTTTGAAGGATAAATCTAAAAACTTTCCTTTTGAATTAAACTAACTTATATATTCAACCCTTTTAAAAATAGATTGTGGCATTTTAAGGACCTGTGTGTCATCGTATTTATGCACAGTAAGAACTTCCGTTTCTTTAATTCCCTCTGAGTCCATCCGTATGGTCTAATTATGACCTTTAAGCCACGCAGCCTTTGTTATTTACAGTGATCGCTTGGATTTGATCCTTGCTATATCACCCTCAGATTATATACATTTCATTTTTGCGGTGTATTACATTTCTTTCGTTTCAGTCCTTTTTGTAATTATGCTTTTGATCTTCTCTTGGTATATATTTGATAATGGTTTAATATGTATGTTATATGGAATATGTTTTTTCATAATACCTATTTTACATAATATATATAATATATGGCATATAGTATAGTTTTATGATAAAATATAATGTAGTTTTTTAAATGTAATGTCTACATATTTTATAATGTATAGTTTTTATAATACATATATAATGTATTTTTCATATATATACCCTATTATATGGTCTATACATAATATAAGGTGTTTTTTAATATATATATATATATATATTACATGGTTTTATAATATAACATATGGTTTTTACAATGTATATATTATATAGTTTCTCTTGTAACCTATAATGTATGGTGTATAATATAATATGGGGGCATATTCGTATAGTAAGTGTCTCAATACTTAGTGTTGATCGGTGGTTTTCTTTTCATTTCGGTTAGATTGGGCGCTAGGTTGGCCAGGAAAAATTAATTTAATTAGTTTAAGTATGCGCTCGTCTTATGGGGTCATAGTCTTTAAATTAATTAAGTTAATTACAGTATTGATTTCTTATAGCCGTGGCTAGACTAAGGTTAATTAGTTTATAATTTAATTTACCCTTGACATTGGGATAAATGTTAAATTCGTTAAACTAGTTGGACATTTAAGATAAAATTAATATTGAGAGCCAGATTGGCATTTGCAAATTAAAACCATGATTAATTAACCCGTTTGTTTTAAATAATATCATTGGCTTATTAGAATACTAGTTTAAATAATCGAATTAATTATCATGCTACGTGACAATTCATAACTTGTTAGGATTTTCAAGATTTTTGGTTTAATTAATTTATGGTTAATACTAGAAGCACCTAATTACTAAATTGAATCATTAATTAAATTTTCATAATGTGTGCCTTTAAGTCAGAGCTTTTAGTGGGCCTTTGTGTGTTAATTTTTAAGTCTTTGTTTGACATCCATTTTAATTGTCATCATTTGGATACATTTAGTTTACATGTTGATTAATTTAAAAATAATAAAGGTGAGGTTCTTATTAATTACATTTGTGTCATAACGATTAGAAGGAGATGTTATTCAACTATTTGAGGTTAATTCCTTACCAAGGCAAAAGATCAAAACTTGATAAAATCATTACATCATATTTTAATTGCTTGCACCATGAATAAAGGTGACGCAGGATTCAATCCATAAAGTAACACGGCATTTAATTTTATATGATAAATTTAATCTATGGTCCGATGACGCCAACCTTATTAATTAAATGACCAATTAATTTGAATCCACTAATTTAATAAGTCTGATTTCAATTAAAGTCAATTTTTCAATTAAGGTCACCAATTAAATTTCTTTGAATTTTGATAATTTACTTCTATTAAAAGCAACAAATATTTTTGGTATGGAATTTTCGCGCCAATAGGGGTGCAATCCTTCCCCACACGTAACCAACTCCCGAACCTTTTAAAACGAATCTAGTTTTGTAGTGTCCAGAGATACCACACCCCAGAGCTGATGGCGACTCCAGTTTTCACTATTTTCAAAAGAATAAAAATTTTCAAAAGAAATCCCTTTAAACTAATATTTCCAAAAAGGATTACGGAACATTTGGGAAATGGATTTTCTAAAAACTTCACTTATATATTTTTTAAAAAAAGAAAAGGAAAAAATTTGAAAAACAGAAAAGAAAAAAAAAGGACTTCAATTTGTTTACAAAACAAAAAGAAAAGAAAATATTTGTGCTTTTTAATGTTGGAATATTGTCGGAATTTAATCGGTTAGTAAGGTTGAATAAATTTCATCAAGGAAAATAAAAAGATTGCAAACGGAATAAGTTAATTGTCTCTTCAAATTTGTTTAATTTAAGGAATTTTAGTAGCTTGAACTTCATTTGCGATCATTGTCTTGACATTTTTAGCTCAATTTTGGCCGCACCGCCTCCAACCCAACGTCGCCCGCTACAACCTTGTTTAGATATCCCTTTGATTAGATTATGTTCATTCTAAGATTTTGATGACTTGATTAGAAAGTAAAATTTTTCTTTCTTAATCTTATAACAAGCAAAGCATTTCAATTACCCAAATACATTGAATTTTTTATTAGGTAACTTACTCTTTTGAGGTATGATAAATGATCGAGCTCGTTAGGCAATTACACCGGATAAAATAGATAGTTTGGCTTTTGCTTAAACTTGTTACTAGTTGAGCCTTTTAAATTATTATCAAATTGTTTTTGCAATTGATAGTATAACGAATCTCGAAAGTATTCTTTGACTTTAGTGGGATTATAACGCAATTTGATCAAGATTTCTTTATTGGCTTCAAAACTTCAATAGGACAAGCATTGAATAAGTGAGGGATTTGATAAAGTGGTTAAAATTTGGGTATTATTTTATCTTTAATTATAATCATGTCAGTTAGTTGATATTCTTTGATTTAAATGTTTTAAGATGTTTTAAATGCGGGATCTCAATTCGGAAATTGCACTAAATTCATGAGGCATTGCTTTTTTTCTAAATCAAAGATATTACTAAGTGGGCATGAATGCTAAAAAGTCACTCATAATCAAAATTCAATTTCTTAAGAATCGTCGGCAATTTTAGAAAATAGCATCTAATAACCTAAAAACCGATAATTTCTCAACCAATCAAATTTCAAACTTCAAATTATCTTTTGTTTTTACGGGTTTAAATTTAAATATTTTAAGATTTATCTTTTATCTTTTATCTTTCTAGGTTATTTTATGAAGAACAAATACTATAAATACTCTTTTGGGAGTAAGCTTTGAAAATATCTCTCATTCTTAGTTTTTTCTTTGATTTTGAAAAGTTCTATAAAATTCTCTTTTCTTTCGTTCTTATTTTTTAAACTTTATTTATTTTTCTTTTAAAAATAATAGTATGGTTTCCACCATAATCATGCTTAACTAATTCCCAATTAGCCAAAACTAGCGATGCCTCAATTCATTTTGAAATTTAAAAGCAACAGCATCTTCGGATAACATTCTCAATTTTGAAAGCTTAGATGATCAATTGGCTTTTCTTTTAAAATCTTTACACTTTATCTTAAAAAAGTGCGCATTAGTTTGAATGTTGTTTGATTTAAAAGTTGGGAGGAAGGGTGAAGCTTGTAGCATATTCAACTTCTTATAGACACACTTGCGATGAATTACGCTAAGGAAGTGAATCGGTTCGATTCGTGTGAGACAACATAATCGAGTCAAACTTTCTATGATTAACTACGGTGGCCGCTAGCGAAGCGACAGATTTGTGGCTAGTCTAAGTGAACCCGAATTCCAAAAGATTTTTCCTTTGGTTGTTTAGTTACAAAGTGAAAAATGAGTTACAAGATTTAGGCCTTGTGAAGGCGTAACCGACATGTATCAGAATTGAAAAGATGCTTTTCGATGATCAATTTTAGTTAAGGCTAAAAGCTAAGCTTGAGGCTGTATATTTAATGATTTTCTCTTCAAAGTACTTTAGTTATTCTCTACTTTCAAAACTTGTTTTACCTTATTTTTCTAGTTTTCTTGATGAAACCCTCATTCACTTTCTTTACTTCGAACAAAGTCAATCAAAACCTCCGATATTATTAAAGCTCCTTAGTCCTCGCTAAATCCACCTTCTTCTTCTTTTGCATTACTCATTTTGTTTATTTTATTTCGAGATTAAGGAATATTTATTTGACAATTACGACACTTTTCAAGGCCTCAACTTTGGGCCATAAATAGCAAGTAAACGAAATAATAATTTAGTTATAGTATTTGATAGAGACCTTTTTTTTTCAATCCTTACTGCTTAAATAGGTATAGTTTATTTTTTTCTAATAGTTATTATTAGGAGTCTAATTTTTTTCAATACTTATTATTTGGTGCTTAATTTTTTTAATACTTGTTATTAGATGCTCAATTTTTTCCTTCAATACTTGTTATTATGGGCTTACTCTTAAATTTTTTTTATCAATATTGTCCAATTTTTTTCTTCAATATTTGCTATTTGAGGCCCAGTTTTTCTTGATATTTTTTTAGGGACATATTCTTCAAATTATTTTTTTCAATACTTGTTATTTGGGGTCCATTTTTTCAATACTTGTTATTAGAGGCTCAATTTTCCCAATATTTTGTTATTATGAGCTACTCTTAAAAATCATTTTTCAATATTTGTTATTAAGGGTCCAACTTTTTAATACATGTTATTTGATCCCCAATTTTTCATGTTATTTGTTCTTAGGGACCTACTCTTAAATGTTTGTTTTTATATGCTCATTTTTTCCCAACATTTGTTATTAAGGGCATACTCTTAAAATTAAAATTTTTTAATATTTGTTTAAGACCTACTCTTAAAATTTATTTTTAAATATTTATTATTAAAGATCTTCCCTTTAATTTAACTTTTTTTAAGATTTATTATAAAAAATCTAATTTTTTAATTTTAGGCCTCTAAAATCTCAAGACCGACCTTAGTATCTGCCGGACGGCTACTGATTTTGATCATCATATATATGAATCAGAATATGTATTTTTATATGACTATTTATTTAAAATTTATTAAATCTCGAGCTGAATGATTAGGCGACAGAGCCTTTTAAATTGTATAGGCAGTTATGAATGCGGCTGGCAGAGCACTGACACAGTTTACCTCTATTTGTATATTTGTATGTAACTTTTATAAGGCTTAAATGAAAAATCAATTTTAGATTATTTTTTTGTTTTAACTCTTGAAGTATTGTTAGTTCAAAATAAGTTTTTAAACTATTATTTCCTGATTGTGGATTCAGTAGTTACTTAAGTCAAAAAAAATATTTTAATTAATAAAATGTTGGCACATCAAGATTTTTGACCAATAAATAATTTAGGGACTAAAAGAAAATAGTATAGTTTAAATTACTTATGAAACTAAAATATTTAAAAACTCAGCGACTTAAAAATGACGGTTTAGAAACTTACTTTTGACAAAAAATAATTTAAGGACAAAACAAACAAAAACTTAATTTGAGTTGATTTTATTTAAAGACGACTTATATAAATTATCAAATTTATTTAAAATAATAATAATTCTTGAAAACTTTTAATACTTGCCTTCTTTCAGTCAATTTTAAATTAAAAATATCTTATAAACCATGAATTAATTGTTCAAAATTAAATATCTTCATAGATCGAATTATTCGCCTAAACTGACGACCTACAAAATATTGAGTATGGTTTAAAAAAATAATAAATCCAAAAATGAGTTAAAGGAGTTGAAACAGCATTTGTCACGTAATAATCTGAGCAATTTGTATCTTTTTTAATTTTATCAATTTAGCTTTTAAAATTTTGAATTGGATCAATATTGTCATTTGGTGGACTTGACTAGCGAGCTATGATTGTTCTTTTTGTTCATATCAAGCCTCAAACATTCCCATCGATTAAATAATTAAAATACATTATGTGTTAGAAAGTCCATATATCTTTTCTTTAATAAATTAATGTCTTCAATAAAATGATGATAGATTAATTTTAATGACATTGATAAGTAAAGTGACATAATTTTTTTTAAAACTATATAATTTAAAATAATTGAAGTTAAAAAGTCAGAATTGGCCCTCGAAAAATCAAAAAAATTAATGTAACACCCCAAAAACGGTCTAGTTGGCAAAGATTAATATAAAAATTCAAATTACAGCAGTCAAAATAATTGTTGACCATCGACCATATGGTTAATTTCACATGTATTGATAGTTAATTAAACATTGCTATTGGGGTTGGACAACCATAATGCAAGTATTGAAGTTCAGAATGCAGTTAAGTAGTAAATTGTAAAAAAGCAAGTTGAGGTGATCAAGGTGAAAACAAAGAAAAAATTAATGGTATATGGATAGTTAGCCCACATGGGTTTTTCTTCGTGATAAGAGAAGAATAATGGAGAGTAAGGTGTGATCAACCATTCATCAAATGTGATGTATAAGTTTGCTAGGTGTCGTTTTGCTAGCATTTTGGTTCCTAAATGAAATTCAAGAAACTTTATAAAAATAACGGAGAAGTTAGACACTTTTAGTGTTATGTTTCCCTTACAGTTAAGGCGAGAAAGATAGAAAGGAGATGGTGAATCATGTGGACATGTGTCAAGTTTGTCATTTATTATTATTATAATTCTATTAAAATTTCTTTCCTCATTATCTCTTTTTTGGAATGAAGTTTGGGAATAGTTTTCTTTCCCTTTTTTCTTATTCGAATGGTTTCCTTACTATTATTAAAAGCTTATTCAAGCATAGTTTTAGGAGAGAGACACAAGAACAAATTCATTAATTTATTTGTAAATCCTACTAGTTGAGTTAATCCCTTAGCCTCTCACCAGATAATTAAATAAATTTTTGATTAGAGTATCAAATTGGTACATCAGGCCTTGAGGCAAGGTAACTACCTTTAAGACCCAACTTACTGTTTGAGAGATTCATATAGCGGGCTTTAGTATTAATATCAACTAAATGGTTAGGTGTTCAACGTATGTGTTTATATTAAGGAGACTAAAATCAAGTTGATCATGAAATTTAGAGTGGAAGAGAGGGACTTTTCTTAACTACAAATTTTGTTTATAAGCTTGGATTTGAGGTGAGTACCAATAATTGGTCTCGGGAATAGATTCACGATGCCTTTAAGTTTCACTTTATTATTGAATATTACATAGCTAACATTTTTGTCTAAGGATATTGCATCGAATCTTTTTGGAGACTATATTGATAAGCATCGGTAAGTTATTGCATTAAAATATTGTTCCTTAGAAACATTGCTATTGTCGTGACATCGGTGAAATGAAATATTGACATTGATATTACCATTGTTGCTCGACATTGATATTATCCTTTATTATTTCCATAGATATGGTTATTGTCATTGTTATTTCCATCGATATAATTGTATTATTATTGAACCTTGAGCAGAAATGACATAGATACAATTGAATGTCATAGATTCGCCATTTCGTTAGTACAGTGGACCTTTACGGGTCAGCAGGCTACGACCTTTATTGTGGCGGCGGAGGATGTTTGGGTTATTGGTCAATTGTGGTGGCGGAAGGGCTTGACTATTCATTGACTTAGCGATGTTGATGGGATCAGTATCCATTTGTTAGTTTTGATCCAGGGATATAATTAATGATCATATTACTAATTATTGTATATATGGAATACAGCGATCTTAGCACATTTATTGGTTGCATATAAAGCATGAATATGAAAAGCATGACATTGATATTATTGTATGCATTGTTTTGTATATTGAATTATTGTTGACTATCTCACTGGCTAGGTAAGCTTAATGTGGATTCATTCACATACATTTTTCAAGTTATATAGCTTAAGTGAGGCGGATTGTGGTTAGTCGGTTGCAAGTCACTAGTTGATATTCCATCAATGTACACTTACATTTTGAACTCCTAGAATGTTGAGATATAACTCTAATTATGTTTAAATGGCATATCAGATATGTTTTGAGTATATATAAGCTTAAAGTATGCATATATAGTATGTTGAATTTAGAATGGCTACTAAGATTGCATGCATGAATTAATCATCTCCATCAACTTATATAATATTGTTTAGAATGTTAAAATGAAATATGAACATGAAACATAGGTTATAAAACTTATTGAAGACGGTGTTATCGATCATTGAGTTGGGTAAATGGCTTGAAACACCTTAAGATAGAACTTCACGGGGTATAAGCATGTCGATATGGGTAGATGTGTATCCGTACATGTGTATATTTGGGCCAAACCATTAAAGGGTGCAGAATACGGACCAAAGAGTATCGGTACACATCTTTAACTTAGAAATTTGTATGTTTGCCGGTCTGGTATGAAATGGACAGTACCAATCCCGTTTTCAACCTCGGTCGATGCAGGATGCGTGGTCTATACACGTCTTGGTTTCGCTATTGGTTTGGGGATTTTATTGATGCCGATCACAGGATAATTCCGTGCGAAATCACATTAAATTCTAAGCCGAAATAGCGGCCGGCCCGTACGATGCGACCACCTGCCGATCTGGAGTACTAAAAGTAAGTAATTGTTATTGACCTAAGCGTTTTGCTTACTTTGCCTTTCGGTCATAAATTGCATGGATTAATTGGTTATATTATTACCCTCAAAACTTGGTAAAACTTAGTGTATGTTTATATAATACTAATTTGATATTGACACGATTGAGTATTGATAAGGTCCTTAATCTATCAAGTTTTCTGATTTAGTCTCACGAACCATGAATTACATTTACATTTAACCACTTATTGGCAAATTGATTAATGAATTAGATGTCTTATGATTATATTTGATTGAGACCACGACATTAATGGCATTCATTGTTTAGGAGCGTGTATTGGGCATCGATTTTCTTTGTATAGTTTGATATTGATCATCGGTGACATCGCCGACCGGTTCTCTGTCTGCGAGTAGGTGTACAACTAATTAGGCCGCATGAAAAATTACCAATTTAGCCTTCAAAATTCAAATTGCAATTGGCGATCCGTTATATTGACCCGCGTTAACTTAGTAGTACTTCCGCGGTCCGAAGATGGAAGGATACATGGCACATAACGAAATGCCGTGCCATTAAATTATATAAATATAAAATTATAAAAATTCATAAAAATTATAAAAATATAAAATAATTAAGTAATTTATTTTTTAATAAAAACGCTAATTAAAAAAAAAAAAAAATAATTATATTTCTAAAAACCCCCCAAAGTTTCATTTCTTTCAAAAATCATAAATCCCTAAATCAAGCATTAGCACTGATTCAACCATATGTCGCTTCTCGTCGTAAGAAACTCCTCCCATCTTCGTCGTCCTTACACCCATTCTCACCGTTCGACACCCCTTGCATCACTCAACTCCTTCTACTCAGGTTAAGGATTTGAAATTTTTAGACATTTTGAAAAAAATGAAATTTTAGGGTTTTATAATTTAAAATATATATTTTAAAAAATATACAATTTTTAAATATTATTTTATTATAAATATTTATATATTTTTTAATAATTATTACAATTATTTTTATTTCTTGATTTTAAGCAAAAATATATTTTTTATAATTTATACATAGCCTGATTGATGTAATTTGATTATGAGGAGCTCGATTGAACAATTTTTATAAGCTTAGTATTTTTTGTTGAGTGCCAATTTGGCGCTAGCGAAAAATTAATTTCAATTTTCATTAAATTACTATAACATCGTCAAAGTTCAGCGGAATTTGTCACTTATCGACATGCTAAGGTAATTGGTGATATGACTAATACAAAGCAAATAGCGACCACGTGCATAAATTTATTAGCTATAATGTAATGCCAGTCAAAAAGTGATATTGCTACAATTAAGATCTTTGAAGAATAAATTATTAAAATTAAAATATATAGACAATAATATTGATTTCGAATTACTACAAAAGACAATAATACCCCTTGAGCTAAAAATTAAGTCATTTATAGACAAAATTTACCAGATCTCAGACTGAGTTTGTTATGCAAGTCACTTCAACAATTTAATTAATATAAAAATTAAATTAAATGCTTAAGGAATTATCACTCCAAAATTTTGTTTTATATCTATTTAATCATAAATTTTTTTAAAGCGATCCGATTTACTGTTAACAATTTATTTTTAACTTAGGATCGTTTTAAATTATTTTAATAATATTTTGATATGATTTATTATTTTGTTATTATTAAATAGAAAAATTAATTTAAAATAAAATAAATTATATTTTTTTATTATTAAATAAAAATAAAAATAAAAACTCTCAATTTCTCGACACTCAAAACTTTAAGCTACTTTCACCTGGTCACTTACCTTTACCGGCGTTATCTTCACCAACCCACCCACTCTTTCGCCGACGTTATCTACACACAGTAAGCCTTTGAAAGCTAGAAATTCAGAAACTCCCAAGAAGGATATCTAAAAACATACATACCGAAGCTAAGCAAGACTGCAAAACTAAACTGAGCAACAACACTTTCCACCACCGAACAAATGACCGCCTTGCCCCATCAAAGCCGAACCTTGATAGGTGGGATTGCCATCTGCTGATTCTGTTGGTTCTATTGCTGATTGGCAAGATTAGACCCGACCCACAAAATTCATTTGCCCATATAACCTTGCCTTAAAACATTGTTGTATTGAGACTGTTGCTGCTGCTGTTGGAGTTAGTTCAATCGAAAATAGATGTGGATCTTTGAAGGTTTTGCTGGATTTGGTAATTCGATGAAATGCTACGTTTTGCTGCGTTTAGTGTTGCTGCTGCTGCTGTTGTTGGGTAAAGGGGTGTGGGGGTGGAAACAAAATCTGCAGATTTATGCTGATTTTGCAGTGAAGATCAACGGAAGAAGGCGAGGTTGTTATTTTGGGGAAGAATCAGAAGAATTCGTCTGTGTCAATGTTCTTGTTGTCGTCATATCGTCTTTGTCGTAGAAAGCGGCAAAAATTGATGGCAGAGGTGAAGATTTGAGGGGTTTTTTAATTTTTATTTAATAATAATAAAATACAATTATTTTTATTTTAAATTAATTTTATGTTAATAATAATAAGCTGTATTAGAATATGATAAAAATATTAATAAAATAATTTAGAATAAATTAAAAATAATTAAAAATAAATTTAATAAATAAATTAATTATTTAAGTTTAATAATTAAAAATAAATATAAAAATAAAATTAAGCGATAATTTAATAATTTTACTCCATAAATTTTACTGGCAAGAGATCCCTCTCCTTATAGGGTTAAGCACGCGCAAGTTGCTGTTTCTTGATTATAAAGGATAATTACAAGTGGTCAGGTGAAATGCAAGTGGGTCACGCCATAAGCTCTAGCTAATCTTAATAATTTAAAGGGTTAAGCCACGCAAGTTGTTGTTTCTTAGAAAGATCAAAATTTGTAGTAATTAAATATTAATTTTTTATCATAGAAAGGGAATAACAATTGCGGTCGGTGGATACGCGTATCTCGGTGGACAGTAGAGATTTGCCGGATTATGTTTGTTTATTCATCGTTATTAAATCAAAATTATAAAGAGATTAATTTTCTTTTAAAAAATAATATTAATCCCAGCAGAATCATGGCAAATCTCCTCATCAAAGTTGTCCCCTACTCCCCGACACAATCACTCTCATATTTCTTTCAATAAAAAAAATTAATCATATAGATTTTATTGCTAATTGATTCTACTATGAGAATCCCAGGGGTACTGAAGTTGTAAAGAATTTGCACAATTAATACTTTAGATGATTTCT
>JAGYYJ010002063.1:0-14023 GCA_019671005.1 Hibiscus mutabilis
TTAGTGTTTAAATTAACAAAATTTAAACTTTGGGTGCCCAAAAATATAAGGAAAGAAAGTTAATTTGGTGAGATTTGTAATAAAATTTTAAGATTTTATAAAATTTTTTTAATTTTAATAGGGGTCACTTGTTAAGGTTTAGTAAAAATATGTCACTCTTCTTCAAAAAATAAAAAAATGAGTCACTAGTTATAGATTTAGGAAAAATTTTCATTTTTTTCAAAAGTAAAAATTCAATCACCAAATAGATTGGGAATTAATTTTACCTTTTTAAATTTTTGGGACAAAAAGCCTTCAATTTAAATTCAATAAGGTCTTTAATAACAATTTGTCTCAAAAATTAAAATGCCAAATTGCCCTAATTTGTAATTTAATAAACTTAACCTTTTTTTTTAAAAAATTTCATTGAATGGCTGTGTCTACCAGCGTTTTTTTACCGGCATAACGAGTCCATTAGTCCCCGTCCAAAAAGGGAATGACTTCCCCCCGAGCTATAAACATTGGGGGAATCGATCATGGAAAATAATACAAAGTGTGGGGTCGAGGTGTGTCAAGATGGTGCATTGTTGAAAATTTTAATATGAAGGGTTAAGGTTTTTAAATTTTTTTCAAATTGATTAAATTAATAGAATGCATAGCCTGACTAAATTTTATATTACCCCTTTTGTTTAAATTTTTTTTTATAAAGGGACTTGTTTGTCACAAAGTTTTAATTGGATTTGTTCATAAGCCTATATGATGACGATTGTTACTTTTAGAAAAAAATTTGAGTGTTTGTTTTTAAATCATAATTGAGTGACTAATTTTTAAATAAAAGAAGAGTGATATGTTTGTTACAAAACCCAAACCCAAATGACCCCAGTATACTTTACCTTTCTTTATTGCTTTGTTGTTTTCTGCAGAGGTTTTTCACGTACATGCTCTATTTTTTTTAAACTTTCAGAACTTGTAATTATTTTTCTCTTTTTAATAAAGTACTATTGGTTTCTAAGAAAGAACCGAATGTGCAATTGACATGGGGCTGTTTTGTTAAGTTTTTTCATAGTGGAGGATTAAGATGTGAATAATTTGAAAATTGAGTGTTTAAATTAAATTTTAAAGATTAAAATAAGAGTGAGGGTAAAATTGAGGGAACGAAATTAGAATTGGGGAGGCATTGGGTTGTTTTGGGCCCGAAGGTGTTGTAGGAATAATGTTATGGCCTTTAGTGAATTTGGTTTTTATTATCGAATACAAAAAATCAATATTATTTTGAACGAACTTTAAACTTTAGATGACTTAAATTTTCCATAACAAAAATCGATTATGCAACGAATTTTAAAAGGGAGACAAAAAGGATTTTAACAGCCAATTGATATTATTAAGCTAAACTTTTCTAGTAAAATAATATCAATTTTTGTTAGTGATATAATCAAAACATGCCCAAAATTTTGGTGATATTTTAGTTTACCATTACTTTATAACAAGAGTAAAAAGCTGTAGACTGAGGGAAGAGAGGGGCCCTTTTTTTTTGGATTGGGGGTGATTGTCATGTTCAGCCCCCACACTAAAGTTATATGCTTTGTTTTTGATTTAAATTTTAAAGTTTGTAAGAAAAAACCCAAAAATGCAAGACCCAAAATTTCCACCCACCGCTGTATGTAGTTTCTCTGTTTTGTTTCAGAAATGTTTAGAGAAGGTTTGTTGAGAAACCTTGGTGATGTTTTGTGAAATTGGGTTTTTCTTTATGTCAGATATCTTTTCGGATTTCCCCTATTTTTTTCTTTGCAACTTTTCTGAACTTTGATTTATTTCTCTCTTTGACATAAAAAAAGACTGATCTACACTCAACCCCCAAAAATCTCTTATCAAATCCAGCCAAACGCCCATATGTTTTCCATAGACCTTTTTTCCCCTTTTTTCATGGTGAAAGCAGGAGGTACGATGTTTTTCTCAGCTTCAGAGGCGAGATACTGCCCCCGGGTTCACGTCATCTGTTTAAAGATCTGAAACAAAAGAAGATCAATTTTTTTAGACGAAGAGAAGCTTCCAAGAGGAGAAGGATTCATTTGAAGGCCATTGAAGAATCGAGGCCCAAAGGGGTTGTTTTCTCCCAAAAATATTCTTCCAGATGGTGCGTTGGGGCTGGTCAAGATCATGCACTGCAAGAACTTAACCTCAGCACTACTTTGTTCTTCCTGTTTTCACTGCATAGATCCTCAGGGGGAAATGGAAACAAACAGGAGTTTCTTGGGTGCTTTTCTGCTACGGGGGTAAACCTGAGAACGCTTTTACCAAGCTCCCCAAACTTGGTTGGGGTTCAGTCACGGGAATTGCAACTATTTATAAAAAAAAACATTTGAGGATATAAAATGCCAGATGTTGAGTTCGAATTTTTGATATACGGTGAATGCTACCCTAGGGATTTCAAGATTGATTTTTTTATGTTTCACTTTATTTCTCCCATCAATTTTTTTTTTTCATTTATATAGGCCTGAAGCAACACTCATTGATGAAATTGTCAAAGATGTATTGAAGAAACTGGGAAAGTGGAACCTCATGCTTATTTAAAGGATTTTGAATGAAAGGGGATGGAGCAGATTATGTCATTATTTCAGAAGAAAAACCCCGATTTCTAAGCTAGAATTTGGGGAAAAGCAGGTATAGGAAATTACCTTGGGGGATGTGATTTAACCATTTTTCAATATTTTCCCAGAGTTCCTACTTTTTCAAAGGGAGAGAATCAAGAACATAGAACATTACAAAAATTTTGGGGGAAATTTTTTTTCCCAAATGGGAGATGGAAGTTTAAATATCTCACGCACATCGCATCGACTTTCTTAAGGACATTTTTTAGAAGATGGTTCTAGTAGTTTGATATGTCAAATTCCAATCCGAATTTTTGTTCCATGAATTACCGTTGGCCTTGTGAAAAAATATTACTACCGTGGATAAACAAGGTTATCCGTAATGACATTGACCATTTATGAATTTTGGGAGAAATTACGGAAAGACCGTTTCTTCCAACGCTTTTCTAAACCAATCCCCCCAAGGGGATATCGACCCAAAAAGGGGTTTTAAAGCTTTTCAAAGGAACCCCCTTTACTATAAAAGTTCCCCTCCTTTTTTACTAAAAGAAAAAAAGCTCCCAGAGGGGCAAAGAAAGAAACTAAAGGATTCCTAATCCAAGAAATCCAAAAACAGAACGTTTTATGGATTAGATTTGAACCCGGAAGAAAGCTGTTTTTTGGGACATAGGTTTTTTCAGCAAGTTTGAAAATTTTGATTATGGATGCTTTTATGTTCTCGACATTTGGAACTGATAACCTCATTGATAAATTTTGACGCTTTAAAATAAAAAGCAATTGTCACATCAAATTTTTCGGACGGACATTCGCAACATCGGGGGGGGGTTGTACCCCGTAAGGGGTTTCAAATGTGGCCCAACACTGAGAAGCATGGACCATATTTTGGGACTCCAGGCTTTGGCGCAAGAATCCCAAAGAAGGGGGAAAAAATTTATCATATTTATTTGAAATATAATTTGTAGATAATGTTTGTGATAATTAGAGATTTGAAATTGAGATTTGATTAGATAAGATCAATCTCGACCGCCGATGTAATTTAAACTCGAGCTCGTTGGATGTAGGAGTTCAACTATCCGTGTTTTTGGATTGTTTCCCTTGAACGACCTTTCGCTCGGGGGCTTCGGAAGGGGGTTTGATCTTCGAGCGTTTTTCGCAGAGTTAGGTGTTTGTCGAGAGAGCCACCTAAGGTGGGATAAAGGATTTTAGTGACTAGGACGTTTCAACGGAGTGAGGTTCACAATTCGCCCGGAAAAAGGTCTACCCCTACAAATCCACGAAACCGGGGGGGTTTTGGAGCCGTAAACAGGAGTACCCCAAAAAGGGGGTTAAGGTCCCAGGTGTAGGAATCGATCGGGGCGGCGTGGCGCCTAAGGTCGCGACGGGCTGTTGGGCCAAAAAAGCCCCCTGAAAAAAGGGGATCGAAAAGTCGAGGGTGGATTTACAGCCACCGCAGCCGGGCCGCGGGTGGTGACTTAGCCCGCCAAATTGAGTTTCGTTTTGTGGTGGATTCACCCGTAGTTGCGTAAAACGGTGGTGGTTTGCTTTGAAAGGCCGGGGATCGGGGGTCGATTTGGTCGGGGAAAGCGATCAGATGGACCAAGGGGAAGACAGACAATGGACGATGTAAGAAAGATCAATGAATTTGACGCAGAGGAAACTGTTGATAGATAAATAACTTTAATTCAAATAAAACAGGCTTGGGTCGATAAACCTGGGCTTCAAGAAAGGACCCAAAGGGGGGTTTTAACAAAAGAGTCGGAAACCTTTAGAATGGGGTTTGTTTGGGTATCGAGATGTTGTAGCCTGGGATCCGGGGGAAGGTTACGGGGGTTAATGGCTTTAAAGATATCCCGGGCATTTGGGAGGCTATAGTGGAAACCCAAGAGAGGCAAAAGATTCAAGGTGTTGAGTCACGTCTTGAAAAGGGGAGAGTCCATGAGGAAGTTCAATGAAGACGAACGATCCTCAAGAGTTGGAGTTCGAGAGAGGTGCGGGCCAAGATGAGGGATTTGGAAAAAATGATCTTTTCCCAAAGGGAAAACGCAAGGAGATCCAAGGTTCTCAACCCCAATGGGGTGTTGAACCAACAAGATAATTCCCTTCAAGATGAAGGAGGCAAAAGGGGGTTTCACTGAGCTTGGGAAAGAGGGTTCTTTGACTTGGAACCCAAGAGGGGGCCAAGGACTTGGGTGTTTTCGAGTCCCGCCTTAGGGAGAGTCCAGGAGACCCTGGTTGGGGAGACACGGGAAATTCTCAACAAGTTGGTGACATTCGAGGGAGTAATGCATGGCCGAGATGGAAGCTTTGTGAAAAAAAGTGGGGTGAGCTCAAGAGGGGGCGCCACTGAAGACGGAAAGTGAAGTGATGCGCGCCTTCTTTGAGGATTTAGACCGGGGGAAGTTAAAAGAGTAGGAGATGCTGAGATCTTTTGAGGCTTTCCGTTGCCAATCCTCCCACTGAGCCCGCAGTGGCAAAGGAGGTGAGTCAAACGGGCCACCCGAGATGCGGGGAAAGGGGAGGCTGTCCCTGCCGTGTAAAAAATGGGGCAAAAAGGGAAATGTTTCTGGGGATGGTCCCCATTTGATGGGATGTCCGAGAAAATTACCGCTTATATGAAGACAGCAGAGTGTCGTGGAGAAAGAAGTAGACTTTTGGCGATTGTGTCCCAAACCGCTAATGGGGAGAACGGGGGGTTCACCAGAAAGCAAAGAGGGCCAAACGGCAAAAACGGGATTGGGGTGCTAAAGGGGGGAAGGGACCCAACAAGTGAGCGCGGAAAACTTGGTCGGTGGACAAAATAAGGCCGGAAAGGCCGTGAAACTGGGTTTTAGTTTTTTAGTTCTCGCCGGTAAGGGGGACATGGGGGCATAATGGGCTGAAGATGTCCAAACCGGAAAGAGCCAAAAGAGAATGTTCGAAGCATTACTTTGAGGCGCAGAGGTCGAATGGGGTGAGCTTTGGGGAATAAAATTGCAGATGCCACCAGGGAAAGGGGGAAAGGGCGGATTCGAAAAAAAGGGTCGACAAATGATAACCAATGTACGCTGTGCGGGCCTCAAAGCGAGTATGTTCGATCGGTCAATTTTTTTCCAAGGATTTGGGGTGAGCCCGGCAAGGCTGCACGCTGATCCGAAAGCCCCAGTTCTGTTTAATGTCAATGGGACAACGAAAGGGGGGACATGTCCGGGCTACCAAGGGGCTTGCCGAGATTTTGGGGAAAGAGACGTTTTTTGGCCCATTTTTGAGGTCGTGGGGAAAAGGTTTGGGTTGGGGACATGGTTATCGCGGAGACCCCCACCAGGGCAAGGTGGAAACCCCGGGGACAACTCTCAGTGGGGAAAGCGGTAAAAGAGAAAACACCAACTCAGAAGGCGGTCGAGAAGAAAGACCAACCTGGGCGGGCATGTGCTAAACAATCACTTGGAAAAAAGGAGCCAGCAAAACGAAGGATTGAGGGTGCCGATGATCGAACCTCGTGAAGAAGGTTCCCCTATGCCGATTTCATGGAGAAAGAAGCCTGTTAGAGAAAATTTTGAGAGTACATCTCAAACAATTCCTAGTTTTTTTATTTTTGATTTGCCGTTGGATGACGGAGTTTGGTAAGATGACCCGGAAAACCAGTCTCGAAAGGGGGAAAGAAGAGGGCCTTCGATTCAAAGGGCCGGTTGTCTATTTAATTTGAGTTGCAGGTTCAATGTTGTGACAACTTCCAAGTCTTCCCGAAACTCGGGGTCCGATGAGGTAATCGGTTTTGAGAATGCCCACAAGAGAGATGTATCAAGAGGCGGTTAGCACGCCATGTTCAAAAATTTAGTGAGGCGAGCCTATACGGGGGAAATTTTGAGAAGGAGGCATCGACAGTAACTTGACCCCGCGGGTCGTGAGTAGATTAGGGATAAGTCAGTGGGGAGAAAGTCAGCACCAAACTTTTCGGATCGGGACATTGGCGCCGGAAAATCGCCAGGAGGTTTGCAATGTAACCGGTTTCAAATAGGCTCAAGATTTTGAAACGCGCCCGAACCATACCTTTGGGACGGGCAGCATGGGGACCCAAAAATCCAGTTAAGGTCTGCGGAAAAGCCTGCCCAAAACATTACACTTGGCCCAAAGACTGGGAAGCGTTTTTCCCCCCAAACCTGGGACCCGAGGCATTTCCAAGACCCCCAAAGAGGGCCTGCAACCCGCAAGACATCACATTTGGCCCACTTTTGGAAGAGGAGTAGAAGCCCCAGACTTAAAAGCCAACCAGGAGGATTCAAAGGGGATCGGTCAAAGCATCATCTATTTATTTGAAATATAATTTGTAGATAATGTTTGTGATAATTAGAGATTTGAAATTGAGATTTTATTAGATAAGATCAATCTCGACCGTGATGTAATTTAAATGGTTGGATGAGGGAAAAAACTATAAAAGAGGGGTCCTCTTCACTTGTAATCACTTACTACTTCACACCTCACATTACTTTTTCATTTACTTGAGTTAAAAAAGAAGCATTTACTTAATTTTTTGAAAAGGGGCTTTATTTTCTGATGTTCTTTGTTGTTCTGCCCAAAACTCTTTCCGTTTTTCTTGATTGGCCCGCTTTTTTAAACCCCTCTTTCGCCCCAGGCTTTGGGAAGTGTTTGGGTCTTCCGAGCGAGAATCTCGGGAGAGTTAGGTGTTTGTCGGAGCTTCACCTAAGGCCTGACAGATTTCAGGGACTTACGACGTTTTACCGGAAAGTGATAAGGTTCACACGATGCCCGGGGAAAGGTCAGCCCGGGAAAAATCCATCAAACCCGGAGGGTTTCTCCGAGCCGTTTTCCGACGGACTACAAGGGGTTGAAGGTGACTTAGGCGTAGGAATCGATCGATTTAGGGCCCAAAAGGGGCCAAGGCCGCACGGATCCGCTTAGCAAAAAAGCCCCCCTAACAATGCATGATTTATTGAAAAAGGGTCGGGGTATCGCCAATGAACCCGCTTAATGAAAAACGAAAAAAAGGTCGAGAACTTTGACACCGTGAATGTACAAGAGAAAACATTGTGGGGGGAAACCTTTTTAATTTTTTTACTTATGTTTTTAATTTTTTTGAACCATATCCGTGTTCGACAGTCCGTTTGTCAATATTCTAATACATACCCTATTAGATATATAAATTTGGCAATTAATAGTTTTTATTTTGCATATATTGTATCGACCCCCTTTTCCCGACATATTGCTGGTTTTAGGACAAAAACACTCAAAGGCATGCTACTTGACATTTTCGAAATCTCAGAGTTGGAATTAAAACCAGATCCCCAGTGAAGATCCCAAACCCAAATTTCCCTCAAGTTCTATGATTCTCACAGATATAATTGTCAAAGCAACCTAAAATCTTCCTTCCTCGAGGGCTTTCATCACTTCCTGATGAGCTTAGCCTTGGTTGGGGGGGATACCCTCTGAAAACTTTACCCACCCGGTTTGATTCAAGGAACCTGGTTGAATTTGGGATATGGGCTATAGCAATGTCGAATTACCTGAGAGGAAAACAGGTCATTTTTTTCCCCTTTTTTATATCGATCTATGTTTTGTTGTCTATGTTGTTTTTTGTGGACTCATGGGGGCATATTTGGAAGAAATTTCCCGTGCCCTTTTTATCAAATTCATTCTATCCCTTTGTTTCGTTTTTTTTTAAATAACCCAAATTTTGGGTTTTTTTGGAACTACTTTGTTGATGCACACAAAATTTATAAAATATTCTTTCCCGATGCCTGCAGGATTTAGTAAATTTGAAGAAAATCACTCAACTCTTCCCAGAACCTTGTTAGAACCCTTGACCTCTCAGGCCCCCAAATTTCCTAAAGAAATGAACCTTTTCAACTGTAAAAACTTGCTGGAGCTTCCTAGTTTGTATAAAGCGACACCTCACCTCACTTGTTCCCCCGTGGTGCAAAAAAATTTTCGATTTCCAGAGGTATCATCAAAGTAAGGGAGCAAATTTTTTAGACGGAACATCAATTGAAAAGTTCCTTCATCAATGGAGTTTATTAGCAAATCGTTGAATTGTTATGGACAGTTGTAAGGCCAAGAACTTTCCAATTTCAATTTGTAATTAAGATCTCTTTGCTTCCTTTCACTCAATGATGCCCAAAATCAAACATTTCGAGATCTCAGAAAATAAAACTGTTGAATTTGGGAAGGAACTGCAATTGAAGAAGTTCTTGTGGATCGAATGTCTCTCTACCTTGGTATTAAACCCCAGCGCGTTGGGAGGCTTGGGTGCTTAACAAGTATTCATAAATTGAAATCTCTTAGGGTTTGTATCTTAAAGATTGCTCAAGATTGGGGATTTTCCCAAAAACTTTTGGGAAATGGAGGGCCTTGGGAGGGGACAATAGCAGAAAACCAAAGGTTTTGCTTTTCCGCTGTCGTTTCATCCCAAGACTTTCTTTTCTGGATTTTCCCATTAGATGGGAATGTCATCTAAAGTCCTTTAAAGGCGACTTCTTGACCCTAGTTCATCTCCTGTTTACATTAAGGTAAGTGCATGATGAGCACCATTCTAGTTGAAGGTGAGCAGGCCCATCCATTATTTGCAAAAGGGCGGGGGGAGGTACCACCACCAAATGAATAAAAAATGGAGCTGAAACATGCTTCAATCTCAATTTGTTATTTCCTTGTATTGTATATCCTCCGTCGAATTATTTTTTTTTCAATCAAGTTTACCTAACGAATATGGCGGACAATTTATATAAATTTTATTATTATACATTTAATTTTATACCTACATATGTATCAATTTGGGGTTAATTTTAATTTAAATTTAATAAATTAATCAATATGGATTCAAACTCGTGTATAAAAGGAAAGTAAGCACCTGACCACTGGGGCCAACTACCACATTTGGATATGGTTCTCAAAATTTAATGTATGCCTTAAATGTTATTAAAACCAAGAAAAAAAAAAAATTAGATTTAAGGGGAAAATCAAAGATATATTTATGTATAAAAATACCCAAACCATAAAAATCTAGTAATTAAATTATATGACGACAATCAAATTTTAGTATTTTTAAAATAAAAATTTTAATTTTGACATTTTACAAAGGAAGATTTTAAAAATTAATATTTATGAAATTTAAAATTGAATGATAAAAAAAGGATAGTAGTTTTTTTATTTTTTAAATTTAAAAAAATTATTTAATTATTAATAAATTACTTTACTCGTTAAATTTATCATTTATCATTATTTGTTTTTGAACTCTGGTTTTTTTTTTTTTCGAAAAGAGATATATTATAAGAGCCTAAAAACTTTCCTAATCTAGATGGGGGAGAAAGAGTGTTTTGGGAATAATTAGTAGCGTAAAGAACAAAAAAATGTACACATCAACTAAACAAACCAAGAATACGCCTCAAGACCCAAATTAAGATAACTCTGTAAGATCCCCGCAATTCCCAAACGGGGAGTTTCAAACCAAGAACCTTAGGACAATCATTCCCAAAAAGCCTTAAAGAGCATCAAAAGCCTTTATTCCTATCACCCGGAATTTAGTCGAACTGGGCCCCTGCTCGCGCCCCGAATCACTCATTTTTGATTGATTTAGTGTTATTAATTTTCTTCCCTTTATTAGTGTTGCAATTTTTATAATTTAATGAAGCATTAGTTATTTTAAAATTGTAGTCTTATTTTTTATTTTGTATGTTTATGTTTTTAGATTAATATTTAATATGTTTTAAATTTGTGTTTTATATTAATATGCTACTTTAATCCGAAAAATCCAATATTAATAAAGCGTAATTATTAAAGTACCAATTTTGGGTGTGTGGGGTGCTAATCCTTCCCATCCGTGAATCAATTCTAACCCATCATTTTTGAATCTCTGGTTTTATGGTGTCCGCCTACTTTACCGTGGCCGTGGCCATTTTTTTAATTTTTTTAAAACCCCACGAATAAATATTTTATATCCAAAGACTTCAAAACTTAAAACCAATTTTTTATTTGAAAGGGACATCACATATAAATGGCGACTACTGGGGGAAATTTTTTTTTTTTTCAAAAACAAATGAGAGTCAAGCTTTTTAAAATAATTACCGCTTTACTAATATTAGAAATTAGATTAAAATGACTATTAAATTAACATTCAATTATAATTGTTGTTTATTTTAACGCATTTAAAATATGGCATATAAAACCATTTTTTTTGTGGGGAAAACGCTAATGCTTTCGCGGAGATATCGTTTCTTTTATTTACCTTATTTAATTTGTCATTTATTTATGTATTTATTATTTTTATCCATACTAATCATTTCTTTTTGTTTTTTATTATTATTTTTACACATATTTTGCTGCATTATCATTGGGCATCCACATTACATAGAGGCGATTCGCGGTCATCTGACAGAAAACTCCTTTTCACTGCGGAAAAAGGTGCCCAGGTAATGAGGGCATCGATCCAGCTAGGCGACATTGGCTCGAAGACAACAGATCCGGACGTAATAATTTGCCGGGGTAATGTTGCAGAAAAGCAAAGTGATACACACGACCCTAATGGTGACAACAACGAGCACAAGGTGTGTGAAACTTAGTTTTCGGCCCCACCACTCCGCCTCTAACCCCTGTCTCTAAAAAACACCAAGGTTTACGTGCTCGTGAGTCACGAGAGCCGGAGGAGGTGGGATTATTTTAGAACTTTTTTGTAATTAAGACTTTGTAAAGACTCTTTTTAATAAGGACTCTTTGTAATATTGATCTTGTAATCAAAGTTTCATTTTAAGTAAGTTAAAATTTTTGATAATAAAAATGGGGAAATTTTAAACCAAATGATCTTTATGAATTTTTTAATTTAAACCCTAAAATTTTTAAAAAGTACTCTTGGGGTGATAGAATCCGTCTGTTTAGTAGTATTATTGTTTGCACCCCAAAAGATCTTATCTACTTTGAAAAACGCTCTAATCAACACCAAGATGCACTATGTATTGCATTGCATTATATTGTACAACCATGACATATTTTACACAACACTATCACTACACTGCATAAAATTTTGAGAATCCATAAAGAACAATTATGACGAATAAAAGAATTGAATACTCAAAAAAATCAAGATTCGAGTTAAAAGATGGACCTCGAGAAAGAGAGCAGTTTGATGCTCAATACAAGAAACTCACACTCGATTTACCGTTCTCCGGACGCAAGATTTTATTTGAACATAATAGCGAAAGATGTCCCAAGACTGTGGTGTGACCATATTCAAAAAATGGAGTCCCAATTGAAAATATCATCCACTTTTCCCGACACAGCAGACTTACCGCGATAGATGGCTTTGGACCAGCACAAGCTCTAGATTCTAGGTACGAAGATGAAACCCGAGGGAGTTTCAAGGAAGTGGTTTTGAGGTGCCCGTGTTAACACCCAAGTCCACCTCCCGGGGGGGAGAAGAGAAAAATTGACTTCTGTGCCACCTTTCATTTCTTCTTTTAAGATGTCGGAAAAGAAAGCCCTTTGAGGACTTGGCGACAATGGAGAAGAATCGAATAGCACCCCGGGACCTAAGTTGGGGCCCCGACGCTAGGCGGGAAACAAAGAGAAAAAAGACCACTTTCAAAACAAATAATGAAGACACTAAGAAATTGAAAAATCAAAAAATGGGTTTTATGGGGAGTCGGGAAAAGATACCAAGTCGAAAAAAAGAGAAGAGGCCCCTTCACTACCTTAGAAGGGGAACAAAGTTAAAAGGGGGAAATAATCCAATCCTACTGTTTTCTCATCATTTCTTGCAAAATTTGGAAAAAAATCATTGTTTATTAGAATTAAAATCACATTTCCATTTAGAAAATTATTTAACATCTATCTTTTTAAACATTTCATTTTTTTTAGGGAAGTTTTCTAGATATATACACACAATTTTTAATGGGCGTATGTTTTATCATTTCTATAGCTAATTTTAATGCAATATTACTACTTGCTTCAAACTCAAAGATCAACTTAAGTTGTATTAAGCTTAAGACAATGCCGTGGTGATAATCGTGGAATGTGGCCCAAGTAGTTTACTAAAAAGAAACAAAAGCGAAAATGCTAGACAACGGGCGCCTCATTTTAAGAATATCTTCTCTCAAAAGACTTGTCGCTTTAAGATCCTTGAAATGAAAGAACCCTTACCTCAGCACTGTGACATTTGTGAATATGATAACGACTTGTTTCTTTTTTACCGAAGACATAGATGAGACCATACGATGGATACTAAGATCGAAAAATCATCGGTTAATGGTTGAAAAACATGGATATGTCCAAACGAAAAACCAAAAGATCGTAAGGTCAAGCAATCCGCATCGAGTAAATATCGAAGAATCATATAGAGGCAATTAACTCCGAAAAAAGATCGCATCATCAAAAATAGATTTTGGGTTATTCAAGGATACATTTTGAATCAATAAGAAAAAAGGAAAAGGAAAGAAAAAGAAAAAGAAGAATACCGTTACTTCACACACGCATCAAACAATACAAGAACGGGTTTAACTATGTACAAGAGACACAGGAATCCACATTTCCCAAATAAATATCATTTAAAATTAGAAAGCTCATGGCCCCAAGCAAAAGTCGGGCCCAAGATTGCCAATTTTTTAAAAAAGGGAAAAGACTCTAGGTGAAACCCAAAAGGGCAATAAAAAAGGATCCCCAAAATGAAGAAAGAGTAGTTTTGCCCAGACGCCGGGCATCAATATTCACCCCAAAAAACATTGATCCGGTAAGGAGAGGACTTCTGGTGAAACCCAAAAGGGCAAAGAGCATCCAAGAGAAAAATGAAAAAAAGAAAGAAAAAGAAAGAAAAAAAGATTATCCTCAAGGGGAATCACAAGAATTCCCTAAATGTTTTTTAGTTCTTCATTCAAGAAACTGCTTAGGGGAGTTTTAGATCCATTATTGAATAAAAACAAATCATTATATAGCCGAAGGCAACCAAAGAAAAAGAAAGGAAATGAATCAGGGGGAAAACCAAAACAGCCAGAGTTGATCCAAAAAAAAAAAGAAGGAATAATGGGCATTCCAGTTTAAAAAGCAGGGAAAAAAAGCCACTTAACCATAAACCAAAAGGCCCCCATTAAAGCCCCCAAAACCTTCTCGGGCATCCATAAATATCCGTTGAATGAGAATGTCTTTGATTTCATTCCGCCATAAGGGAACTTTTTCAGAACGTAAACTTTGGCTTGATCGACACCCAAACGGAAGAGGGAGTGGGGATATGGGTTAAGAAGCCACCAAACGGTAGAAACTAGTGTTGTTCCTTCAAAAGCCTTTTAGACTAGAAGAAACTATACATTCATATATCCCACAATGGTCAAGATCTTCTAAAATGCGCTTCTTGAGTGATCTCCTGCAACTTGAAAAAGATGCGATGGTGTTTGATATTTCTGGGACAAAAATGTTTTAAAAAGGGTTTGGGCATTTTCTCCCAAAGTTTTGATGTTTTCCATTTCCCCAAAAATTAGCTTTTTAAA
>JAGYYJ010002912.1:0-15843 GCA_019671005.1 Hibiscus mutabilis
AATTCATAAAGAAAATCTGAGAACAAAAAATATCAAAAGATATTAATAATTAAAACCCAAAAATAATAGAACAAATCATTACTTAATACAAAAAATTAAAAAAAAAAATTAAAAATTAAGTTCAATATTTTGAAAGATAATAAAGTAAATAACTAAACCCCCTTTATTTTCCCCCCTGGTACCCCAAAAGCGATGGGGGGCCCCGAGTTGATCGGGATTGCATCGGGGGGGGAAAATCTTGAGCGGGCTCCCCCAAAAACCGTTGTCGTCATCATCATCATCATCATCACCACCCCCACCATCCAACATCATTCCCCGGTTCTACCCCCAAGAAATTACCCCCTTTTCCCACCAGTTCCAAAGGTAAAAAAATGCGTTAGCTTTTGTTGGAAAAACCCCGGTTCAAATTGGTTATGGGAAGCTGTATAAAAAGGTCTGGGAAACGAAGTGGGCCCCCTCTTTCCCCGTGCGAGCATGGTGGTCGACATAAAAAGGCGTGAAAAAAAATTCCTTCCGAACTTGGGGCCTAATTGGAAAAGGGTTGCATCGATCCCAATTTTTTGCGGCTACCCGGTGGTGGGGGGGTGGCATTTTTAAAAGGGGCAGGATGCGGGTTTTTGGGCGATGTTTTTGGCAAAAAAGGGGGTATCCCCCCGTCCCCCCGAGAAAATTGGGGGAACCCGTTTTTTGAGGGCCGAATATTTCGTGCTTTGTCACCCCCAAAAACCCGGCCTAGTCAAAATTGGGTTGAGGGATTGATTTTTGAATCGGTAAACCCCAAAGTGATGTAAATTTCAATCATTGTCCCCCTTTGTTTAGGAAGTTATGAGTTTTATGTGAAAAATTGGATCATTTTGAAAGAAATTGAAGCTAGAAATGTAAACCCCCGGGGTGGGCGTATTGACCCGGGGCCCGATGTCGTACGGCTGCTTCTTTTAACTAACTTTTTTTTGGCAATTGTGCGCCCCGACCAAAAAATTTTCGATACGGGTTCTCTAAAGCCTAATCTTTGAAGGGATAGGCAAGGTGTCATCCCGTTGCATTCATTTTATGTTATAATTTGCATTTTGGTTAAGGGCTCAAGTAGAGCAAGCTTGTGTGGATGCTAATGGTAAGCATGGTAAGTTCTCGGTATAATTGTCATGTGTAAACTCATATATATTGCTTGAATTATGATATATGTGAATTTGATATAAATATACTATGATATGATATGTGGAACTAAGTCTCAATTTGAAATTTGATATGATGTGGTCCATGGGCATAATGGTAAGTTTATGATGAAATGTGTGACCTTGGACACTTGTGGACTTTGGATACAATTGACATGCCATAGGGTTATTTGAGCTCACTAAGTAAGGGATCTGGACTACGGTCTGGGGCTACGACCTATATGTGGTGAGATAAGGTTGGTTCATTTTTTGGGAGCTACGGCTCAAGGCTAAGGCCTACCTTCAATAGGATTTGGTGTACAGGGGAATCCACATATCCATTAGTTACCATGTCCATGGGAAATGATATGTTTATATGATTTATAAATGCTATGTGGAATCATGACTATTGGCTTTGAATATGTTTTATTGAGATTAATGCCATGTAAAATGTCACCTAAACATGCCTATATGTTATTCATGCATTTGATAAACCTGTTGTGCATTTGTTATAACTACCTCACTAGGCTATGTAAGCCTAGAATTCGTGTGTCTCATGCATTTCAGGATCTTGAAGTATCTCGGGCTCCGATCGTGTAGTTGCGGTTGCAAGTCACTTCCACCTATCAAATGTATGCTTAACTTTTACTTTGAACTTCTAGTAAGGTGGCATAAGGGTCAAACATGTCATGTTAGCATATTTTGATATATGTGTAATAGCCTAATAGTGCCTAGGTGATGTATGTAGAAGTTGGCATGTTATGAATTGGTTAAACTAGTTAAAATGAGCTTTAAGGCACCAAAAGGTAAAATCCTAGTAAATGAATTCGAAATGCCCTAAATTTTTGTATGCTATCAGAATTATGGATTAATAACTTGCTGGTAAAATTTCATAGTATTTGGACATCGTTCAACAGGTTAAATTTGCTAAACACTAGATAAAATCTATCATTATAGGGCAAGCATATCGATACGGGTCAAGTTGTATCGTTACGGCCTTGCATATTTGGACTTGGTAAGACAGGGCATATCGATACGCTAGAGAGGGTATCGATACGGACCTCGACATTAAGGTATGGAAAATTAATTGCATCGTTACGGCCTTGGGTGTTCAGAAACAAGTCAACCCTAGTCAACGCGTATCGATACGAGCTTAGATGTATCAACACGGACTATCTATCCTTGAATTTGAAATTTGTGAAATTTGGCTTAGAGTACTGATACGGTGTTAGTTAATTCTGTTAAAAGACTTAAACTACAATTTTAAATAGTTTACAAATTGGTCACTAATCTTTAAATGGTCTAATTGGATAGGTAAACGACCTTCGTTAATAACGAAATTTCACAGGATAATAATTGGTAAGTATAATTGTAGATTTGTATAAAGAAACTCCAATAAAGTCCCTTAATTTGTAAAATTTGCAATTTAGTCCCTAAGTTTGAAAAAGTTAAAATTGACCCCAAACTGAATAAGGTATTAATAAGTTAGTTCGATAAGTCTTAAAGAAGACTAATAAGACATTTCGAACAAGATTTCAACCCCAGATAAACTTCTGATCTCCGAATAAGATTCTGATAATACTTTCCGACTTGGTTCTCTACCAGACCGGGAGGGAGGGTGTTACATAAACTCAAGGCATATGGCTCAGTTGACAGACTAAAGGCAAGTCTTGTTGCCAAAGGATATACTCAGATTCTAGGTTATGACTTTATGGACACCTTTAGTCATGTTATTTGTTTTTCAACTGTTAATATACTCATTTCTCTTCTTGTGGCAAATAAATGGCAGATTAGGCAAGTTGATGTCAACAACGCCTTTCTAAAAGGTGACTTAAATGAGGATGTTTATATGCAACAAGTGCCTGGTTTTGAAGAGCATGTAACTGATGGAAGGGTTCTTGTGTGCAAACTGAGAAAGACCCCCTATGGCCTACGTCAAGCTCCCAAAAACTGGTTTCTCAAGCTAAGGGAGTTTCTTTGTCATATTGGTGTTCAATCCTCTAAAGATGATACCTCAGTTTTTGTTATGAGAAATGGCAGTGATGTTACGTATCTGGCTGTGTATGTCGATGATATTTTGGTCATGAGAAGCTCCCAACATATGGTGGACAAAGTTATACATGAACTGCATGAAAAATTTTCTCTCAAGGATCTAGGTCTTCTTCTATTCTTTCTTGGTGTGGAAGCACAAAGGTCTGAATGTGGCTTATTTCTCACTCAGAAAAAGTTCATCCTTTAACTTCTACACAAGAGCCAAATGTCAAAGATAACAACCCTACCAGTACACTAATGGCAACCACATGTAAGCTGAGAAAGCACGATGGGACACCCTTGCACAATCCTCATGTATACCCAATTTATATCTCACACACGCCCAGATATATCTTATATTGTAGCACTGTAGGGGCTCTCCAATATATATCTCACACACGCCTAGATATCTCTTATGCTGTAAATAAAGCTGCCCAATTTCTCCAACATCCTACAGACATTCACTAGCTTGCAGTAAAAAGGATCCTATGCTACTTGAAAGGAACCTTGAGTTATGGTTTATGGTTTCCTGCGTAGATTCAAGATGGTGTAACCCTCACAGCATTCTCTGATGCTGACTGGGGGAGACGTGGATGGTCGAAGATCGATCTCAGGTTTCTGTGTGTTCAATGGCAATCATTTGTTAACATGGTGCTCTAAGAAGCAACGCGATGTCTCGAGATCTACAGCCGAAGCTGAGTATAGAAGCCTGGCAGATACAGCTGTTGATGTTACCTGGATTCGTGCAGTTCTTAATGAGCTAGGTGTTGGACCATTTGAGCTACCAAAAATTTGGTGCGACAATACGAGTGCTGTTGCCATGGCAGCTAACCCCATCCTTCATGAAAAAACAAAACATATAGAGCTTGACTTACACTTTGTCCGTGAAAAGGTGGCAGCACAGGAGATACAAGTTAATCATGTTCTTGCTGATAGCCAAATTGCTGATACATTAACAAAACCCCTTGCAGTACACAAATTCGACCTGTTCAGACGCAAGCTATGTGCATATGACATTCAAGAAGTGTTTCCACATTTAAGAAAGCAGGGTGAATTTTAAGCTTGTTAAATCCCTTGTAATTAGCAAGATTAGGGTTATTAACATGCATGTGTTTAGCAGGTTTAGGGTGGTTATGCTGTTAAACTGTTAGCAATTGGTTATGCAGTTGTAACAGCCTTGTAGCTGCTGAGAAAAGCTACCAATGCTAGTCCTATATAAACATCTCTAGCCATTGTTAAATTCATTTTCAAAGATTAATGAAACTGAGTGTTTAATCCATCTCTCTATGCTTAATACAAAACCCCTCGCAGTACACAAATTCGAGTTGTTCAGACGCAAGCTATGTGCATATGACATTCAAGAAGTGTTTCCACATTTAAGGAAGCATGGTGAATATTAAGCTTGTTAAAACCCTTGTAATTAGCAAAAATAGGGTTATTAACATGCACGTGTTTAGCAGGTTTAGAGTGGTTATGCTGTTAAACTGTTAGCAATTGGTTATGCAGTTGTAACAGCTTTGTAGCTACTGAGAAAAGCTACCGATACCAGTCCTATAGAACATGAGTCTAGCCATTGTTAAATTCATTTTCAAAGATTAATGAAACTGAGTGTTTACTCCATCTCTATGCTTAATAGAGGATACCTATACATATTATAAGTGTTTTGTACTGTCATATTTGTATATAATTTTCAAATAAAAAAGTTTAACAAAAATTGAACGAAATTTGTACAAATTTTTCGCCACTCCATCAAAAAATTGTTTGTTGAATAAAACTTTCATAGATATATTTTTAAAACATGAAATATATTCATTCACTCGCATGATTGATGTGACATGATTGGATTATCAATTAAAATTCGTAAAAATTAAATTTAATCGTGAAAAAAAAAGATTTCATTCAATAGTGGTCAAGGGTTAAAATTTTGACCAAAAATTAATTCTGAGAATTTAATTAGACTAGAGAATCGTGTTTTTCATTTCTATGGTCAAAACATATCTCATAAACAAATGGCGATGCAAATACTACAGGAGTATATAGAAAGAGAAAAAACCTTCAAAATACTGGAATTTAAATTAAATATTTAAAGTATAATTATTAACATTCGATTTAATTTAAAATATAAAATTATTAAATATTTGATTTAAAAAATATTCCTATTTAAAAAGAAAAGAAATTTAATTTAAAATACGCAAATAATTTTTCTTTTTAATATTTAAATTAAATCAAATATTTATTAAAATATAAATATTTGGTTTAAAAATATTTTATTTAAAAGAAATTTGATTTGATTTAATATCCCAATATTTTAAATCGAAATTTTAAATACATTTAAATTAAAATCAATATTTAAAGTATTTTAAATTTTTGATTTAAAATATTGAATATTTTTAAATCAAATTTCTTTTCTTTTAAATAAAATATTTTTAAATCAAATATTTTATATTTTAATAAATATTGATTTAATTTAAATATGAAAAGAAAAAATATTAGAATATTTTAAATCGATTTTCTTTGTTTTTAAATCGAATATTTTTAAAATCAAAAAATAAAAACATATTTGATTATACGCATATGTGTGTTACAGAGTGATCAAACCCTTTCGACCATGTTTACTTCTTTTCTAAACATTATAACATATATATATTAAATGGAGCATTTCATATTATGAGAAGGTTTAGTTAGGTTTGTGGTTTAAGCTTCACAGGTCTAAATTCATATCTCCCTAGAGCCATTTTCTAAATTTGTTAATTTTTTTGAAAAAATTTTATTTAATTAAATTAAAATTAGGATCAAATTGGTTATAATGTGTAAATAACGAGGACTATTTTAATTAAAATCAAATTGGATCACTAATTTTATTTAATTAAAATTAAATAAAATATGTAATTTTACAATTTTTATTGGCTGTCCGTTACCTTCCGTTAGCTGTGGTCAAAATAAGGTTAATTTAATAAGTTGGTGAAATTTTGAATTTTTTTTTAGTTAGGTGATCAAAATAAGTATCTGATAGTTCTTTGAATCCTTTGGTAATTTTTTCTCTTTTAAAAATCATTTAATTTTAAGCTAAAAGACCAAATCCCAAAATTTCCAAGTTCACAATTGAAACCTGTTTGTCGTTTCAATATTTCATGAATCTATATTAGGTTTTATCATTTCAAAATATGTAATTTTTTTAATAGTGTAACTGTAATCTCTTCAGTCATATTATAGTAGGCCAAGTGCTTCTTTAACGTGAGCAATTTTTAATGCAAAAACCAATCTGAGTATCGGATTAAATTTTTGCATTATGTTGTGTTTTGCCTCAATTTATAAACAACCGGTATTATTTGTTTCATTATTTAACTTTTTCTTGGTTGAGTTTTTGACTTAAAGTTTGTTATTCTGCGAACAAGTTATGGGCACACAGATGGAACCAGATTAGTTTGGAAAAAAGAAGTTAGAAATAATCAAAAAGGCATATATGGATTAATTTTAATCGCGTTCTTCGTATGTCAAATGGATACTAACAAGCGCAATCAATTAAATAAAATTTCCGGGCATATAAAAAATTATAAAAGTCAATACAAATATTAACGATTTAAAAGTTTCTATGCACTTAAAAGCATTTGAGTGCTTGAAATCGTTTTTCCTTCTATGCTAAGCTTAAATGATTCTTTCCTTAATTAAAAAAACGTAATCTCAATATAAAGTTGATGAATGAATTGTAAAGAACGTTGTTTCGGTGTCTTCAAAAAAGTTGGAACAAGATGAACAATAATTGATTCGCCGGCGATTTCGTTAGAACCATTAGCGTACTCATTATTCACGTTGTGGAGAAACAAATCTTTAAAGTTGGAAATTGATGGTAGAATCTCACCTATTAGGGTTCGTTTTAGATCTTGACCTTGGCATTAGGCTGTATTTCAATGTTTTTGATATTTGATGATGTTAGGGGATAAATATAACTTAAACTATATTAATTTTAACGATCTTCTAACAATTTTTGCCAAAATCAATAGCGTATAATAAATATATACACATTTTATAAATACTCACAGTGGCGAGTTTTTAAAAATTTATTAGTTCTTAGTAAATAATATGTAGTTTCAGGGTTGATTAAATAATTTTTTAACCATTAATTTAAACACTCTTTTTATAAAAATGTTATTACCACTAATTTAATCTAAAACTTTTAAAAATTTTTTTGGAAAAATATGTTTTCATAGTTTTCATTGGGTTTTATTAAAAATATAAAAATATAAAATACTAACAATTTTTTAATTTTAGGGTTACAAGTATTATCCTTATAATAAACATTCTTGTTTTCTTTATTTAATTAATTTTATTTATTTATTTTAGTGTCATCCAACTATTTCAATTCTTCTATTTTAGTATTTAAAATTTTTAATATATGATTTTACTAGAAAAAATTAATAAACATTTTCACATTTATATTTTTTGAAAATAAAAATTTCTATTAACTAAAGAATTTTATAATTTTAAAAACAAAAAATAAAATTTTTAAAAAGAAATTCATATTAAATCTTTAAAAATTTTTAAAAACTTTTTTACCTTTTGTTTTCTGAATTTTTACATTAATGGAAATTTACCCTCTATTACTGGCTTCTTACAGTCACAGAAATAATAAATCAGATGGCTATGGAGCCGCCTAATAAACTTTCCTCCAGAGTTATAAATGTGGAGGAGACTGAAAAAAAAATAATTACTCATATTTCATTTCAAACCAAGTTTAGGAATAGGCATATATAGTTTTTAAATACAGTCAGATCCAGTGCTCTACAACTCAACATTGAAGGAGAAAATATTTTTAGTAAATAGGAACCTCAATAAATGAACACGGTGGTGCTTGGATTTGCTCTATTTTCAAGAAAAGCTTTCTGAAAATGTCTTCCCATAGGAACTGGGAATGCAGCCCAACAACTCAGCTTAGCTCAACAAAGGCCACGTATTTAAATACAAAGAGAGTTTAGATAAGTCAGTAGTCTGTTATTACTTTATTTTTCATCTTGAACCATTCCATTATGTGGAGCTATCTATTTTATAATCTTAACCAAGGTTCAAACTTGCAAGTTAATGTCAGGGGTAAAAGAATTTGTTATCGTGTTGGTCAATCAATAAACATTTTTTTCTTCCGACTTCTTAAAGCTGCTATCAGGTATAATGTAAAAGACTTAGCAACCAACAAGTTCGCGTGGAACAATATGTGTTTATGCGTACCTATTATGTGTGTGCTGCTTCACTGTCAAAAAAAGATAAAGTTTTTGTCTCAGAATTTAAGTCGCCAAGCAAGTCTTAGACCATCAACCTAGCCCATTGCTAAGCGTTAGACGCATGTGCATGATACTAAAGAAGCGACAGACCCAAGTGAGCAAGACTCCTTCATCCTGGGCTGGTAGTTTTCTTGGAGCAAAGACTCGGATCGCACACGCCGTGGAATTAACCTTCACAGACTGAAGAGTCAGAGCTGACCAGATTTTCATTCACAACATTGAAATGGCTTTCACCAGCAGATCCATTAATAAGCAGCGATCGTTAGCTAAGAATTTCCTTATGAAGATAGACGATGGCAAGCAAATACAGGTGTTCAGTTTTACAAATCATTTTGGACCTTCAAGACCATTCTCCTTGCAGAGAATAGATTTCCAGACTATATACTTTTAGGTCACCTGTGGCTTTCCTCTTCATAAGAATCCCTTGGATTATTGCAGAAATAAAGTTTATTGGGGTTCCCTATTCCTGCTCTTCCTGAATGCTCTCCCCTTTATAACTAATCCTGATTGGCAAATGAAACATCTGATTTTAAAAGCGACTAATATACAGCCATTTGATACTGGGAAGAACATAGAATAAAATCTTTTGAGCAAATATTTGACCCTCAACAATTATAAAAAGTAGGACATCAAGGGAATTTAAATATTTTATTCTGGCTGCCAGAAAGAACGCAGTTAAGAGTTTGACATTTGTAAACTAATAGACATGGGTTATTCTCTTTTTATTATTACCAACATCACTGTTTCCTTTGCCTCAGTGTTTTATCATTGTGGGATTTATAAAGGGCATAGACTCCAGACAAATTTATATTTTATAGTACTTAAATTTTCCCAGTTGTCAAATTTTCCCCCATTTGGGAAGCAGATCAAGAGTGAGAAAGAGTGTCTCACTTTCTTTCCACTCCATAGATTGAGACAATCCTACCCTGCAAAGAAAAATGAAAATTTTACTATATAAGTCATCCATATCTCTCTGACATGGGACAAGCAAACATTCCACTTTCTGCTTAGATTAATGAAAACCAGCATCCTGTTCAAGCGGGTGTCCATGACTGGATGTTGGTTGCAGATGTGCTTATTCACATTTTCACAGTGCCTGGCTGGGCTCTGCCTGCTGGCCTGCATTCTGTTTCTATCACTAGTTTTCCTTTTGCCTTTGGCTCCTTCACTTGGCTTTTCTCTGTCCATTTTAGCTGCTATCTGTTTCTCTTGTACTAATCTAGTATATATTGCAAATAATGTTTTTGATGAAAGGAGCTTGTGATGGTTTGATTTTATTTTACAATAAATTAAAACCCAAATTAACTTTACTGCCTTTCTTGATGTTATTTATTCAAATTAATTTTACATGGTTTAATAATTTTTAGGGCTTTAAAATCTATTAATTCATAAAATTTGGGACAAGCCCCTCCCATTGTACATAGAATCGTCCCTGGTCGTGTTAAAAAATTTCATTGAGTTGAGTTCCATTCAGACTTTGGTTTCCCACTAAAATATTATTTTGTTGACGTGTTCATTAACTTTAATGACATATGTAATAACATGCTCAATAATTCCAGTGACTTAGGGAAATGATTCAAGGATCAACACACATAAAATGACTGATTTTTAAAAAAATGTTTTAAAAATAATTTTAAATCTCTTAGTTTATTTTTGAAATGGAATAACAAATTTCTTTTTGAACAAAAGTTATTTGGATATTATAAAATAATTGAGTTATTTAGGTTTCAATAGGCATAAAATATTTCCAATGTTTCACATGTTTTAATTTATTTATATTTTGATATCTAAAAGTGATTTTCATCAAATGCTAAATTTTCAATGAAAAGGCCAGAAATCTAAACTAGTTTTTTTATTTTACACGTAAATTAAAATTTATTAATATATTTTAAAAATAAAATTCTATTTAAACTCAGTTTGATGTAGACCGAATCAGCCGGGTCAAATGATTTGTTATATTGAGCAAATTACAAAAGCAGAAGTAAAAAGCTGATGGCCAAAAAAGAAAATAAAACTTAAAAAGAATAATCCGACGTGGCAATGTGAAAGCAATGGATGAAAATTCTTTTTTGTGGTCTCGGAATATCATGTCATTTATAGTAAATAGGGAGTAGGTAGTTACATAAAAATTAATTATTTGATAAATTTTATTTAAATCTAATTCTACTTAAAGGGGAGGGAAAAAATAATTTGAGGAAGAAGTGAGTATTTTTAGTAGGTCTAAAACTAATAACTTAAAGAAAATAAAGGGAAAAAAAACGAGCAGTTTGGTTAACAAGCCAAATATATTTTTTCATATAAAAATTGATTATAAATGAACTAGTGACATAAAAAATTATATAACTTACTTTTAATAGATGAAGACTATAAATAACGTTATAAGTCACTACATAAAATAATTTCTCCTGTGGATGGGATCATACCGCAGAAGCTGGCGAATGGAAGGACAATTGAGATTTAAATTCTGTATGAGCACATGCGACCCACGCTACACCACGTCTTCCTTCTTATCCACTCATCTCAACCTAAGCTCCCACCGCTGCGTCAGCCCCTCAACCGCATTTGTATTTTTCCCTCTAAAATAATTCTTAAATCATAAAAAATTATAAATAATTTAGAGATTATAAAAAATATATATATAGAAGTTTAATAATCGAAAGTTAAGTAGGTTGCATTTATGAAAAAAATGGAAATTTTAAATAATATAAAACGAAAATTAGAATAAATTCAATATAACACGTGTTGTGGTTCTAATGATTAGATGACCCAATGTGCCAACCACAGACATCACCAATGTGTAAAAAGAGCATACACAAGTTCTTCCACAATTTTTGATTTGTAAACTTTTTTTTTTCTTTCTCAAGGGTGAAAATTATGATAAATTTGGCTGAATATTTCCTTTGGGGAAATTATTGGAAAAAACATCCCCACTGAAAATTATTTGGAAAAATATCCTTGTTTGGTCCAATGATGACTCGTGTTACGTTAGCACGATTTTTTGAACTCATGCTTAGAAAGACGCGTATTCAATCCGATGTGGCACGTCTTATCCGTTGGCATATTTAATGGTTGAAAAATAAATCGCGTTGTTAAAAATACAAAGAACTTCGGAACATAGAACACGTGTTCTTGGTAATGATACGAAATCGCAGCCTCTGAGGACACAGTTTTCCTTCAATACTCGTATTTGAACTGATGCGAGTTTTGCTATAAATTGACCCTTACCCCCACCCATTTATTCACACCAAAACAATTCTCTCAATTTCCTCTCTATTAAATTTTTCAAGAAAATATATTGGTTAATATCTTGAGTTTGAAGTAATGGAAGGTCTAATAAGGTTGGATCGGAAACATGTTTTCAATTATTGAAAGATAAATGTAAGTTTTATTTATTTATTTCAAATTTGTATTTTCAGTTTTTATTTTGTTATATTTTATAAAAAAAATAGTATAGTAGTTTGAAATTGAAATTAATTTGTGATTGTTTAATTTTTTATGATAGGATGGAACGTCATCTGGAAGTTTTTATCAATAGGATGACAAATGGACTCGACCTGCATCTAGAAGATTATATCTCGAGGGTTGAATTTTTGCACATATCTAAAATCATTGGAGGTGTAAATTTGAATGTTGATTTGATCAACACGCTTGTAGAGAGGTAGAGGCCGGAGACACACATATTCCACCTTCTGTGCGGTAAGGTGATTATAACCTTGTAGGATGTGTCGCATATTCTCGGTTTGCCGATTGACGGAGAGGTTATTACCGGTCACAATAGTGATGACTGTCGTGGCCTGTGTTTTACTAGGGGCTGTGCCAGAGAGGTTGAATGGCGGCTGTGTGTTTTTAAGGTGGCTGCTGGAAAATTATAACTATTTACTGGATGACCGGAACGAAAAAGTGAAGATGGTAAAATATTATTTTTTGTAAATATTAATGAAATAATTAAATTACTATATGTTAACATCTTTTTTCCTATTGTAGGCATATGCTCGCGCTCATATTCTACAAATAATTGGTGGGATATTGGTGCCCGACAAATCCCCCAGTAAAGTTTACATGATGTGGTTGCAGCATTTGCGGGAATTTGATGATGCCGGTAGATTGAGCTAGGGATCAGCAGTAGTAGCATTTCTCTTTAGGGAGTTGTGCAAGACCACCAATCTAGAGAAGCACAATATTGGAGGTTGTCTTCTGTTGCTATAGTCTTGGGTGTGGTTCAGAATGCCGTTTTTACGCCATGAACTGAGCGTGTCGAGTCTATATATTTTTCCACTATGGTGGAGGTAAGCAAAAAAGTAAATAGTTTTTTTAAAAAGTAAATATTTTTTTAATATACATTTTTTAATATTAAAGTTATGTTTGTTTTTATTTAGGTGTAGCGATAATTTAAGTCATGTTGGTCTGGCCAAAGGTCTGAAGGCTATCAGATAGGATATTGAGAATGAATCTAGAAATCAGGTAAATATTTAGAGTTTGAATTTAGTATTGAATTTGTTGTATTTATTTAAAATAAAGTTTTATTAATTTCAGTTATAATTGTATATTGTATAGCTTTTGTAGACACTGTACACGGATCTGAGTATCCAAGAATGTCTGCCGGAATTTTAGACGGAACGAAGATTGCTTGGATGGTGAATATACCACTCATCTTCTACGCTACAGTTGAGTGGCATTCGAGCGATCACGTCTTACGGCAGTTTGGTTGTGTCCAAAAAATCTCGGAGAACCCTCCAAATTTTGACGAATCATACAGGCTCACTCGACAAGGGAAGCTCGAGGTAAAATAATTTTAATTGATTTAATGTTTTATTAATTTGAATGTAGGTTATATTTATAAATTTGACTCGAGGAGGAACAAGCGATGCGTCATTGGCGTGTACAAGCATAACCGCCGGCGAAGGTTTTTTCATTCATGTTGTATTAACCTACGATTTATTTCGGCCTAATGAGCAGGACTTGGTATTCCTAGCTTTCCTTACCTTTGTATCCGTTTCAACCGCTGGCAATCGATTTTGGGCCCGGGTTTTGTTTTTGTAAGCCTCCACGCATTCCCTTGTTCTTCAATTGGGACTAGTTGGAGCGAAGTGGTATTACTAGAGATGGAGCAGGAATGAGGACAATGATAAGCGACCAATTGGGCCATTGTTCGTCAGCGCAATCCCGATCGACCTAAAGCGTCCACCGAGTGTAGTACCGTTGGACATAAGCATCAGTAGTTATATTTTTCCTCATTTAATAATTTTGGTTGTGCGTTGTTGGTAATTTAAAATGAAATATTTATTTTAGTTGATAAATTTTGTTGAGTATTAAATATTTTATATTTATTTTACGAGCGATTTTGACCAAATAGTTATTTTATATCAGTATTTAAATTTTAAAAATTTAAACTCACGTCACCTTAAATGAATTAGAACGACACATTGATGAAAAACAATCTGAGTTCAGCGACACATCGGGGATCTATTTGAATTCGTTATTCCCAAGCGCAGTTAGGAATTTATAAATAGTGAAGCATCGCCACCTGATTTTAAAGCAAAATAAACTGCGTTGTAGTGCTTCAAGATTCGATTGTATTGTATCTACTAATGGCAAAAACCACATTACTGGAAAATTCTTTTGCAAAAAAATTTCTACCGGCTATTGTGATTTATCGATTATTTGTAGTAGCATCTATTTGATAGTGGATATTGGTTGATTACCAATTCTATTGAGAGGACTGTTAAGGTGTTTTTGTTCTGAGGAGCGACAACGACAAATCACAATATCTAAAAATCGGAGGAGGTCTTTTTTGAATGGTAGGAAAAGTGCGGCCTTTTGTTTGAGGCTGTAGTTGAACTTATTTTTCGCCAAGACCCGCGTAACTAGAGTCAAGCCCCAACCATGGTCATGATATGATCGGTGGGTAGGAGTGGTCATTGAATAGGCTCACAAAATCCATGAAGCTTGGTCATCTGGGGTACAATACTTGGCTCAATAGACCTCTAAGCTTGAAGGCGATGATTGGTTCTCTACTGACTTAGGAAGTAGGCGAGGGCATGTTAGCGTGATTTCTACACCCTTTAGGATACCATATACGCTCCAATTTTAACTATTGGCAAACATATATACTTCACTATACAGACTGCCGGCCTTACTGCAATAGTGCAGCTTTTCATAATGCGTTGTTGGAGAAACGAGTTTCTTTAGCGTTGTGAGTAGTCCAATCAATTTGTTAAAAATCCTTATTGCCTCTTGTTAAAATCCCGAATTTTTTAGGGGTTTTGTCAATTGAGATGCTTAGGGTTGGTGATGATGATGGTGGCTAGGGTTAAGTGCAGAGGGTTGTAGTTGCAGAAGCATTCCTGCATTATTCTATTACCGAAAAAAACACATCATCTGTATCATAATTGTTGTGGTAGCCAATGAAGGATGTCGATTTGGGTGAAGCTGGAGATGTCCATAGGGAAGCTTCGGTTGGGAATACCACTCGAACATTATGGATTTCTCGGGTGTTTGCGCACCTTTGATGATTTTACAGCAGAAAGAGAAGCTAAGGGTTTTAAAAAGTTTTATTAAGGTGGAGAGTTAGAGAAATGAAGTATCTAGTAGCATCTAGAACAACTGAGAATATGAAACATGGATTTGTTTACCATCTTCCATTTGCAGGTGTTGGGGACACACGACGATTGGCGGCTGTTTTGCCGTACCGTATCCTGAAAATGGTAAAAATAGAGTACCTGCAAATGAGCCCAATGGCCGATACAGTTAGACGCGAACACCTCTCAACGTGATTGCATGCTGGTTGGAGTTTCTACCACCTCTGTGATTCATGTTCTGATCTAAAATCTGTCCTTATGACACTGTATGTGCAAATTACAAGTGTGATTAAACGATGTATACATAAATTTACAAATTTATTACATGTATTTATTTTATATTTTTAGTGTGATTAAATGACCTACGTTTTTACTCTTAATTTTGAAATTATATATATAATATTTAAGATGATATGAGTTAAAAGGTGTTTAAATATACTTTATTTTTAATTTAAATAACTAAATTAGTTTTAAAATATTTATATAAAGTTGAAAATAATGTTTTATTTGGTTGTCCTCCTAATTTTTAGGACGATTTATGTTACATATATAGTTTTCTTGAGTGGGTTTTTAGTAAAATTTTTATACACAAATCTTTGAATTTGAAATCGCTGAGATACAAAGCGCCTTTCGGTGTCAGGCCACCTTATTATATTGCGAACTGCTTTGACAAGCCGTTCGCGGCCGAGCAATGGTGAACCCAGGCGATGATATGAAGCAATCCTAAGAACTGCAAGTCGAGATGCAAGTTAAAAGCTTTGAGAAGGCGATGAAGCTATCTAGAAAGTGTCCTCGCGGATGAAACAACGT
>JAGYYJ010002932.1:0-13473 GCA_019671005.1 Hibiscus mutabilis
AACCAGCTTCCACAACACTCAAAACCCACCCCTTTTTATAGAGGCACGGCCTTCTCAGTTTTACCAAAATCGATCAAAGATCGAAGGTTTATCACCGGCGAGGAACCAGACCCCTAGGTAAACCTTTTTGCTCTTTTTTTACTTTTTAAGCTTTAAAATGCATGCAAGAGAAAAAAAAGAAAGAGAGGAGATTACCGGCGGAAACTCTGGTTTTGTGTTTATTGATCTTAAAAGTATGTTGCAATATTCTGGAATGTAGTTTACACACTTTTCTTTTATATTATGCATTTGTTTACATGGTTAAGCAACCATTAAATGTTTGCTACATTGATGATAATAGCAACACACATCCGTTCTCTTTTTGTGCATGCTGGTGGTTGAGGAGTTGGAGTACGGCCAGGTGGTGCCCCTTTGCTGGGTGAAAGGCATGTGGCTATCTTCCAGGTGAGATGAAAAGTCAATTCTATCGATTTTAATCTCGATCGTTGGGTTAGATCTGATCCAACGATTGAGATTCTCGAAATGGATAGCCATGTCTGGTCTAGGTAAGGGCAGCTGACGGGGCTGCAAGATCTTGTCAAGTGGCGCGCTGGGAGAGCAGCGGTCGGCGTGTGTACACAGCGCGTGAGAGAGAAAAACGATTCGAGGTATATCCTGCGCACCAGCTATAGGGTTCTTCACTTGATTTGGACCGTTGGATCAAATCTTGATCAACAGTTGGGATGGCGGCGGCTACTAGAAAAAGATTGATTAATATTTTTAGGGTTTTTAGATGGATTAGGGTTTGGGCCAGCGGGCTATCTTTATGTAATAGGTATCGATGTTGCACATGGACAAGACACTTAAATTTATTTGGTTTTCAGTTGGATTGGATCTGTTTTGAATATTACTAATCCAATCAGAATAATAATAACTAAAAATAATATGTACACATATATACATTACTCATGCTTTGTGTACATATACTTTGACATACCTTAGCCACAACCATATATTATATGCATATAGATAATTATCGATCATTAATACTAAAACAATAATAGTAACACCTTACATACATACTAGACATACATTTAAGTACATACATACAATACCCATATAGAATACGGTGCACATATACATATATATTAACCCACATGTAACACCCAAATTAACATAAATAATACTTATACAAATAAACACAATAAGTAATAGTATTATAATATACTAATATATCGGGATGAAAATGAGTGATTACACATTCCGAGCCAAATCTCGTCACCTTTTTCCAAAGGCAAAACCTTCAAGAACACACGATCACCAACTGCATACTCCATCTCCTTTTGCTTCCAAATCATCATAAGACTTTTGCCGATGCGAAGCTGACTTTCAATCTATCACTAATATGCTTTACTTTCTCATTGGTATCCTTCAACATATACAACAAAGAAACATATTTTTCGCCTGCCTCCTCCCAACAAAGCGGCGTACGACACCTTCACCATACAAAAACCTCGTATGGAGCCCTGGGATAATAGCTTGATAAGCTTTATTATTATAAGCAAGCTCCACCAGCGGCAATTACTTCCCGATCCCACAAAAATCTATGATTCATCAGCGCAGCATATCCTCACAGCACTTGGATAACTAACTCAATTATTGTCATCTATGGATGATACAAAATAAGTTCAACCCGTGTACTTAGCATACTGTGTAAACATTCCCAGAACCTCGCGGTGAAACACGGTCTGCTCCGAGACACAATGGACTTTGGTACACCATGCAATCTCACAACCTCAAATTGTATAACTGCCTTAACTTATCCAGTATCGTTTATGCCACGACAGAAAATGTGCACACTTCGAAACCTAGCCAAGATCACCAAGCAAGATTATGCTACAGTGGCGTCAAAGGAAAACCAAACTACAAAATCCATGATCTCTACTTTCCTTTCGGGGAACACTTAATGGTTGCAACAACGAAAAAAGCGATGCCTGCCTTAACCGTTGACAAACCGTACAGCAAGCCACAAAATCCGCCAACATCATACTTTGTCCAACCCCATCATCTCTTTATTCAGATCTTGGTACGTACCAGTACTCCCAGGATGCATCACGAAAGGACTTGAATGTGCTTCAGTCAGTATTGTGCCTCAACTCTTCATCCATTGCTTTGACACCGACTCTTAGCACAAAACCCAATACTCATTAAAGCCAAGATTTGTCAAATTCCTATCCAGATATCTGTATGCGTAAAAAGGCGCCAACATCTCATCATATGGCTATTTATCTTTATCATCTACCAACTTGTCCAGGTTTCATTTGCAACTCCGCTAACGCCCATCGTCATGCGATGCCGCTCCAACCTCAAACATGGCCACTTAACTCCACCGCGACCTTTCTACTTAAGAAATACACGGCATTGCTTTTCGGATAGTACTCAATCGTTAGGTTGTAATCCTTAAGCAACTCCAGCCATCGCCCGTTTCCTAAGGTTTAACTCCCTCTAGCATGAAGGAGGCATTTAATTCAACTCAAACTCCTCCTCAAAGAAGGACTTTGGCCTAGCCCTATAAATATCAAGGAGATTTCGACAATTCAAGAGAGAGAGAGCAAGAGGAATTTTGACAAGTCCAAGAGAGGAAGCAAGAGGGAATTTTCGACAAGCATCAAGGGCAAGGAGGATTTTCGACAAGCCTCTTCTTCTTTTCTTCTTTGTTCGATTGGGTTCATGCTAGGGATTGTTTATCTTGTGTTTCTTTGGAACCTAGCCATGAACTAAATTTATTTAGCTATAGTTAGTTGTGTGTGTTTTGTGGTTGTGAGAAACTATTGGTTTTTGTTTAGGTAATAAGAGTTTGCACTTTTCTATTTCAAGGTTTATTCATTCTTGGTTCTTATTATTGTTTGCGAGTGAATTGGGAGAGGATCTCGTGATTTCATCCATTTATCTAATATCGGGAGAGTTAGATTCAAAGCGAATGAATATGATCTTTATTCAATCAATGATGGTGAAGATTAATCCGGCAGGAATAAGTTAAGGATTTCAGCGGCTAAGAGGGGCGCAAGATTGGTTGTTGTTCACCCTTGATTCACGCGAGGATGTATTATCAAGGCATGCACAAGTAGCTAGAGTTTCGACTTAGGGATAAGAAGAAACCATTGAAGAGCGCTCGCCGAACCTTGAAGTTGCTGCCCGATCGCCCAAGTAGTTGCCCAACTAGTCGCCCAAGCAACCATCAATTAGTTGCCAAGGCAACCCCGTTGTGCAAGTTGCCACGGCAACTGAGTTGCCCGTGCACTCTTTTACCAAGACAATCCAATCGGCTATCACACCTCAACTCACGATAACCTGGCCTATCTCTCTCAATTGAATTCATCTTTTCTTTTACTTAATTGCTTTCTAGATTAGTTATTAGTTAAAACTTCTATAATCCTTTACTTGTGTTTTTACTTTTTACGATTGCAGAGACTAGATTCTTGAAGTGGCACCAATCCTGTGGAGCGATATCTTTTATACTATAACTTGCGGCGTGTATACTTGCACATTTGCGTAGCACTTATTACAGCGCAACAAGTTTTTGGCGCCGTTGCGGGGATTGGCAATAGCGACTTTGTTTTTATTTTCTTGCACTTTCTTTTTATTTTTCTTGTTTAAAATTCAAAGGGCTAACAAACTTTGGTTTGCATTGGTATATGACGAGGCGAGACCGACTTCACGAGAATATCCCTTTGATCCAATCGAGCGAACCTTACAAAGACTTAGGCGAAGGATAAAGAAGCAATGGCAAATCAAGGCGGCAATATGAATCAAGATATGTTCGGCGGGAGGAGGAGTGATTCTTGCGAAAGCAGAACTATTCGAGACTATCTTGAAGAAGATCTTGATGGACTTAACCCGGAGTTATCTTTTTTTGAAAGTGAAGCCGACCACTTTGAGTTGAAACCGGTAATGTTTAATATGATCAACACAATAGGTCAATTTGGCGGCTCACAGCGAAGATGATGCGACAACATCTGAAATCTTTCCTCGAGATTTGCAACTCGTTCAAGATACGCGGAGTCACCCCCGATGTCTTACGATTAAGATTATTCCCCTATTCTTTGAGGATAGGCGAAAGCATGGTTGAATAGCATTCTGCCGGATCCATAGCATCTTGGACTGATCTTTGTCGTGATTTCCTTGCTAGATTTAATCCTACAAATTTGGTGATAAGCCCGTAGCGACGACATTACTTCTTTTCTTTTGGCGGGCGGATGATGAATCCATGTACGAGGCTTGGGGCGATATAGAGAACTTCTACACAAATGCCCCCTCTACAGTTCGGTGTGGACTCAAGTAACAATGTTTTACAGCGCCGTGAATACACCAACAAGGATGATGCTAGATGCCTCGGCAAGCGGCATACTCCTAGATAAGTCGCCGGAAGAAGCAATGCAAATTTTAAGCAGGCTGGCCAAGAATGATTATCAATTCCCATCTACTAGAAGAGGAGGAGTTAGGCGCCAAGCCACAATACATGAACTAGGATCATCAGATTCAATTTGGCACAATTGGCGCTTTAACCAAGATGGTCGAACATGCAAAAACCAAACAACACACATGAAGTCAAGGTAATGGATTCTTTTTGTGAGTTATGTGGTGATAACCATAATTCTTACGAATGTATGCGAGAATCAGGAATCTAGCTTCTATGTGGGAATTACAATCGGGCAACAACATGATGTCAAATACATACAATCCAGCTTGGAAGAAGCACCCGAATTTTTCATGGAGTAATCCCAACAATGCTCTAAGCGGAACAATCAGAATGCACAAGCATCGGTTCGGCGAGAATATGCCGCGACAGCGGATGCGCGGCAACAACCGACAACATCTAGTTCTTTGGAAAATTCTCTAAATGCTTTTATGATGAAAACTGAATCTTATATGGTGAGAATAGTAATTTCATAAAAAGAAGCGATGCTTTTATTAACGAGGACCGAGATGAGATTGCAAAACCAAGAGCGGCAATCAAATCATTGGAAAATCAAGTCGGACAATTTGCTCAAAATCTGAACACTAGACCACAAGGAGGTTTACCTAAGCGATCTGAAGTCGCAAGAGGCGGCCATGAGCAATGTAAGGCAATCACCACAGAAGTGGCCAACAACAGAGAGGTTCAAACCCGCTCGTCAAACAAAACTCACACAAAAGATCAAGGCGAACCTAGCGGCAAAGCCTCGGATGCTGAACCGAGGAATTGCTGCGGCAGCGGCAATAAGCATGCCTCGGCGGCCGGCGATAAATGGCGCCTCGGCTTCTTGCGATAAGCATGCCTCGGCAACCCGAGTTGATAATGCCTCGGCAACTCGGATGTCCGGCAATGCCGTCAATCAGGTTTCAAACCAATGAAAGGATCGAAGATATCCGACTTCCACCACCATTCCCACAAAGGTTTAGGCGACAAAAGCAAGAATACCAATTCAAAAGTTTCTTGATATCCTAAAGCAAGTCCACATCAACTTGCCATTGGTGGAAACAATTGAACAAATGCCAAACTATGCCAAGTTTCTTAAAGACATTGTGTCCAAGAGAACAAGGCTAGGAGAGTTTGAAACGATTGCGCTGACGAGAGGATGCATGGCAATGTTACTGTCGTATGCCACCCAAGTTGAAGGATCGGAAGTTTCACAATACCCTGTTCTATTGGAAATCACTATGTCGGGGAAAGCACTATGCGACCTAGGGGCTAGCATAAACTTGATGCCTAAATCGGTTTTTCGAAACTAGGAATCGGGAAGGCAAGACCTACAATGATTATCTGCTGCTAGCCAAGCCAGATCCTATGTGCATCGAGAGGGAAAAATCGAGGACATCTTGGTAAAAGTTGATAAATTTATTTTTCCGCTGACTTTATTGTTTTGGATTGTGAAGCGGATGAGCATGCACCTATCATTCTCGGGAGACCATTCCTAGCGGCAGGGAGAACTTTGATTGATGTTGAAAAGGAGAACTCACAATGAGGTGAATGACCAGCGAGTAAAACTAAATGTGTTCCAAACACTAAGGCATGCGATGATCGGAAGAATGCCAACTACTTCATGCCGCGGCGAGTTTAGCCGATGAGGAATTTAGTTGCCTCGGCAACTACATTTGCCGATCAAGAGGAACATGAGGAGTATGAAGAGCCGGTCGATGAACAACAACAAGAAGAGGCAAATTGGCTAGTCAATCGACCCGGTACATACTTTGAACCCTTTGGACTACTCGGGTAAGGAAGGTAAGATCGAAAAACCCCTCATCGAAAATCCACCAATTCTTGAGTTGAAACAATTGCGAGCAACTAAAATATGTATACTTAGGGATCGATAATACATTACTGTAATTATTTCTTCTAAGTTACTGCCTGAGCGAGGAAAAAAAGCTGATCAACATGTTGAAGCTACATAAAAAGGCAATAGGGTGGACAATTGCCGACTTGAAGGGAATTAGCCGGCGGTGTGCATGCACAAGATCTTGTTGGAAGATGATCACAAACCTTCAATTGAGGCCCGGAGGAGACTGAATCATGCCATGAAAGGGTTGTAATGAAAGAAATCATCAAGTGGCTTGGTGTGGCATTATATACCCTATCTCCGATAATGCGTGGGTAAGTCGGTACAATGTGTGCGAAAAAGGGAGAGTATAACGGTGGTAAGCAATGAAAATAATGAACTTATCCCAACGGGTGTGACGGTTGGAGGTTTGTATGGACTATCGAAAGCTAAACAAAGCCACTAGGAAAGATCACTTCCCATTACCCTTTATTGATCAAATGCTTGACCGTCTTGCGGGTAAACCCTTTTATTGTTTTCTTGATGGTTATTGAGGTTACAATCAGTTGCCATAGCACCGGAAGATCAGAAAAGACAACCTTCACATGCCCTACGGTACTTATGCCTTCGAAGGATGCCGTTCGGATTATTATATGCGCCCGGCAACCTTCAAAGATGCATGATGGCGCTCTTTTGGACATGGTCGAAGACTTCCTTGAGATCTTCATGGATGATTTTTGGTTTTTAGTAATGACCGGCGGCTGTCTCGGCAATTTAGAGGGTGTTGGCAAGATGTGAAGAAAAGCAGATTTAGTCCTCAATTGGGAGAAATGCCACTTTATGGTAGATGAAGGAATAGTGCTCGGCCACAAGATTTCATCAAGGAATTGAAGTAGACAAAGCCAAGGTGGGCGTGATGAGAGATTACCCCCACCAAATTCGGTTAAAGGAATTGAAGTTTTCTCGGACATGCGAGGTTTTACGGGAGGTTCATTCATAATTTTCTAAAATCACTAAACCTTTGTGTGTCTGGCAGAGCAGGATAAAGTCTTGATTTTGATGATTCTTGCACTCAAGCATTTGAAACCCTAAAGAAAAAGCTTGCCTCGGCACCCATTGTCGTTCCACAGTTGGGCGCTACCTTTTGAGCTCATGTGTGATGCAAGTGATTTGCGGTAGGAGCAGTCCTAGGCCAGCATACGAGGTAAGACCTTCCATGTGATATACTACGCTAGTAAAACTCTTAATGATGCTCAAGTGAATTACACAACAACGGAGAAAGAGTTACTAGCTGTAGTTTTTCGCATTTGACAAGTTCGATCCTATTTAATTGGTACAAAGGTAATTGTTCATACGGACCATTCGGCAATCAAATACTTATTTGCTAAAAGGATGCTAAACCTCGTTTGATTCGTTGGATATTACTTTTACAAGAATTTGATATTGAAATTGGGGCGAAAGGCGAGAAAATCAAGTGGCGATCACTTATCACGTTTGGAGCGCAATAGGGAGGAGGGGCGGATCTAGAGATATGCGATGCATTCCGGATGAACAAATTCTAATTGCCTCGGCAACCCTTGGCGCCTCGGCAACCCTTGGCGCCTCGGCAACCCAGCCCATGGCGCCTCGGCAACCATGGATGCTGCGCCTCGGCAACTCTCGGCGCCGCGGCGTCTCTTTGGCGCGCACGCGCCTCGGCAATTTTGGGGAGCGAACACTACGGCGGCACATGCCTCGGCAATACAATGCATGCCTTGATTTAGTTAACTTCCTTGTTTGTGGTATTTTTCCGTATGGCATTACTCACCAAGGGAAAAGCGGTTCGCCATGATGCTAAGCATTACTTTTGGGACGAGCCTCTTTTGTTTAAACAATGTGCGGATCGGGTTATCGCCCGATGTGTCCCCTGAAGAAAACAACAGAATGTACTCGGCAATGCCATTCTTCACCCTATGGAGGACATTTTGGAGGAACTCGTACATGGCCAAAGTCTTGCAATCCGGTTTGTATTGGCCAACATTGTACAAAGATGCCCAAGACTTTTACAAGCAATGTGATCGTTGCGGAGGGCGGGCAATATCTCTAGGCGACATGAGATGCCACTCGAACATCATCGAGGTGTGGGCTGTTCGATGTATGGGGATCGATTTTATGGGACCTTTCCCATCTTCATTCGGCAACCTCTACATCTTACTCGCCGTCGACTATGTGTCTAAATGGGTAGAAGCGCTGCGGTTCCCAACAGCGATTCCAAGACCGTGCAGCGATTCTGAGAAAAACATATTTACGGTTTGGGATGCGAGAGCAATTATCGGCGGCGGGGCAAGCATTTTGACAACAGACTAATTGCCAAGATGTTGCAGCGCCGGCATATCACACAAGATCGCCACGGCATATCACCCACAAACCAGCGGGCAAGCAGAAATTTCCACCGGGAGTTGAAGGGAATACTCGAGAAAGTTGTAAATCCCTCAAGGAAGGATTGGTCATTAAGACTAGATGGCGCACTTTGGGCATATCGCCTTTGCATTCAAAACACCATTAGGTATGTCCCCCTTCGAAACTTGTCTATGGTAAAACATGTCATCTACCGGTGGAAATCGAGCACAAGGCGTCTTTGGGCAATCAAGACCGTGAATATGGATTGGGAAAGTGCGGACAAAAGCGCTTGATGGATCTCAATGAGATAGAAGAATTTCGTGCACTCGCCTATAACAATGCGAATCTACAAGGAAAAAACAAGCGATGGCATGACAAGAAACTATTGCCCACGGCAATTCACGCCGAGAGCAACTAGTTCTCTATTCAATTCTCGGCTAAAACTTTTCCGGGAAAGTTGAAATCAAGATGGTCGGGACCATTTGAAGTCGTCAAACCATTCTCCCATGGTCTTTGTGATAATCAAGTCCATCTCGACAACCATGAATTCAAAGTTAATGGACAAAGATTGAAGCACTACAATGGTGCCCATGTGGGCGTAACAAGGAAGTGGTCAATTTAGGAGATGCATGAGCATGCTCTCCCTTTTGATATTTTATTTTTTTTTTTTTTTTATTTTTATTTTGTTTTTTTTATTCGATTATTTTTATTTTTATTTTTTTTTTTTTTTTTTTTTTTTTTTTATTTTGCGATTATTAGTAGTTTTAGGATAGATTTTTTTTTATTCAAGTCTAAGAATCCTATTACACATCTTTATTTATTTTCTTTATTAGTTTATCTTTAATTTTAATCCTTATTTGATTTGTTTTTGAATTGTAGGAAAGGAAGTTCAAGATAAAGAAGAATTCTAAACCAAGTAGGAAAACATCTTCAACAAAGGAAACTAATGGGCTGAATCTAAGGCTTATATAAAGCCTCCAATTCATCTAACCAAAACCCTTTTCGACAACTCCTACAAAACCCTAAACCCTTTTTTCGTTTTCCCCCTAATCCCACCCACCTATCGATTCTATAAACCCATCACCCTTAACCTATTCCTACTTTCTATCTTGCAACTTTTTAGTTTCTTTTTTTCTTTTCTTTTTTTTTACTCACAACCAAGATCATACATGGCATCCAAGATTAAACTTTTAGTTCATCCAAGTTCCTCAAAGAACCAAGATACAAAAGTTTGCTACACGGTGGTTCAAGAAAGATTTCAATCCAAGTTTGAAAGCGGAAGATTCATGAAGAACAAGGCTTTGAATACTCCAGATCTCAAGATTTCGGCCTTGAACCATTCATCTTCAAAAGGATTGCACATCAAAAGTGGCAAATCTTTTGCCATCAGCAGGAGGCAGGTAACATCTCATGGGTAAAGAATTCTATGCTCACTCACCTAACCGGATAATCCTTATGTTTTTGTTCGTGACAAGGCCATACTTATAAGTCCCGAAAGCATCAACACCTTTTACGGACTTTACATTGAGAAGGGCGAGCATCAAGCCTTCGTTGACCAAATCAATCCCAAGCAACTCGACAAGGTGCTTCAGAACTCACTCAACCGGGAACTCATTGGAGCAGCCCGGTAAATACAAGGGCACGGTAAATCGCCTTCGGCTAAAACCCGAGGCAAAACTATGGAATAAGTTTGTTAAAACTTCTTTAATGCCCTCCACACACAATACTACCGTTGATATACCACGTCTTTTGCTCATACATTCTATTTTGCATAATCGCATCATTAACATTGGAAAAATTATTTGCGATGAGATTTTTGTATGCAGCTCAAAAGATAAGGGTTATCTTTTCTTCCTTGCTTAATTTCCAATCTTTGCAGGAGATGCATGTCGAGTGAGTCCACCGATGAAAAAGCCCTACCCAAGTCTGGTTGGAATCAAGCACTAATCCGGAAGCTAATGGGAGAGGCAGGGAGATTCTTCAAGGCCCCCAATTGTCACGGCAACTCCTGCCGCGCGGCAATCCCTAATGCCCAAGCACCTAACGCCCGGGAACAACTCGGCCATTAATCCGGGACACATTGAAGCACTTTTGCACCCATTGGAAAGCCGCCTAAGGCAAATTGAAGATCGGCAACTAATGTTCATGCGGTACATGAAGGAGCACAACAATGCCATCACCCAAGTCATCCTAGAAAAGTACCGGACAACCGTGTGCCGTTCCCAATCTTTCCGCCGATATTCTTGCCCGGCAACCAATGAAGCAATCGCCCACGGCAACCAAGGACGGCAGCCAACGACGACAATGCCCGCCGGCAACTTTGCAAAAGCCAAGGTAAAGCACCTATGCCGAATCAACTCCTACGGAATCATTTTCTGATTTTTCAGATTGGACGAGTCCTCCATTGAACCAATAAAGACCGCACCAATTGAATCCTCCAAGCGAAAAGCCATTGACATTGATGAAGAGGATGATGAGGACAACCCGTCACGAGGATCGATTCCACCACGGCAACAAGAAAACAACCATCAGCGTTCAAGCAAGAAAATCAAGGCGCCAACTAGAAGGAAACTAATCATCTCGATGGTGAACTCTCGGAGTAAGTCCTCGTATGCATTTTTATTTTTATTTTTATTTTTCGTTATTTTTATGCATGCATTGAGGACAATGCCTCTCTCGAGTTTGGGGATTGTTATTAGTAATTACCATGTTTAGTTACATTAATCTTAAGCATTACATTTAGGATACATAAATTGCTTGCCATGCCTTTAATTGGAACAAAAATTGCTTAGATTTGATGAATATTCAATGATGACTTTACCAATGCACTTAATTGATAGAATTTTTATTCTAGGATAACCATGGAAAAACTTAGAATTTTACTATGATGCTAAATTTGATGAAACACTTATTTGTGGTTTGATTGATTTAAGGAGTTCTAGTAAACTTAGGTTGATAATTAACTAATTGGGGATTAGAATAAAAATTGGATGAATGCTAGAGGTGCGAAATTGGCTCTAGCATATGCTAAAAAAATTGATCACTAGAGGTGCCCGAAGCTGGCTCTAGGAGGCGTTAAAATTTTTTTTAACTAGAGGTGCGAAACCGGCTCTAGTCGATTAAATTAACTTAAGAAAACTAAAAATAAAACACTAGAGGTGCGAAATTGGCTCTAGTTAAAACATGTTAAAAAAGAACCCAATGAAGTAATTTGAAAACCTATTGTTTGCATAGAATCCGAAAAATCAACTTGCACACAACTCACTTCACACTCACAAGCATTATAGTTTGATTAGAGTAATTCCTCAGTTTTCGAAAAATAAAAAGCCAATCATACTTTGTGCCCGGTTGAGAGGTGAAATCAAGTTCAAAGCTAAGTTTGTGAAAATTTGAAGTCTTGGCGGTAATTATGAGTTTGCATTGCTTGAGGACAAGCAATAGTTGAGTTTGGGGTGTGATAAGTGTTCAAAGTACTATTTTCTTACCCTTTTTACTCATATTATTGTTAGACTTAGGCTCATATTAGTTGCATAGTTAGCCATTCATGCATTAATCCATGTTTCCTTCAATCGTTGAGCTTGATTACATAACTTGGTGATTTTTGTGAAATAGATGCTGCTTTGGTGTGTTTTTTTGTGTGTGTATGTGCAGGATCACTTGCCAAAGCAAGCAGTTGCCGGGCAATGCTAGATTGCGAGCTAGTTGCAGGGCAATGCATGAAGGATATGCCGAGCTAGTTGCCATGGCATTTGTCGACAAAGACCAAAAGCAATATGGATGTCGAAATTCATGATTTTACAAGCCCAAGATGACATGGAGCAAGGCCCAAGCCCAAAGGAATTTGATTGCCATGCAGAGATTAAGAAGAATTAAATTCCAAGAAGATAGGATTATAATAAAATTATATTCTTTAAGATAATTTAATTCCAACTCAAACTCCTCCTCAAAGAAGGACTTTGGCCTAGCCCTATAAATATCAAGGAGATTTCGACAATTCCAGAGAGAGCAAGCAGAGAGGAATTTCGACAAGTCCAAGTAGGGCAAGCAAGGAGAGAATTTTGACAAGCATCAAGGGCAAGGAGGATTTTCGACAAGCCTCTTCTTTTCTCTTTGTTGATTGGGTTCATGCTAGGGATTATTTTTATCTTGTGTTTCTTTGGAACCTAGCCATGAACTAAATTTATTTGGCTATGGTTATTGTGTTTTGTGGTTGTGAGAAACTATTGGTTTTTGTTTAGGTAATAAGGTTTGCACTTTTCTATTTCAAGGTTTATTCATTCTTGGTTCTTATTCTTGTTTTTGCGAGTGAATTGGGAGAGGATCTCGTGATTTCATCTATTTATCTAATATCGGAGAGTTAGATTCAAAAGCGAATGAATATGATCTTTATTCAATCTATTGATGGTGAAGATTAATCCGGCTTAGGAATAAGTTAAGGATTTCAGCGGCTAAGAAGGGCGCAAGATTGGTTGTTGTTCACCCTTGATTCACGCGAGGATGTATTATCAGGCATGCTTGATGGAGATGTTTGAGAGGCCAAAAAGAAAAAGGTGTTTGGATTCATAAAGCTCTTGAGAAAATTGATTCTTCCCTTGACTTAAAGCAAAATTTGACAGCTGATTGATTGACAATTGGCTTGGCGACAATTGCCCACGACAACAAAGGCTACATCCAACCATGATAGAAGTCGACAAAGAATGAGGTAATTGAATGGTTGAGAATGGATAATTTTTCCTATTAATATATTTGTGCCTTGGGAATAGTAGCAAGGTGGAAGTATACATGGACTACAAGCGAACAAGAAGAAAGACACCTCCAC
>JAGYYJ010002992.1:0-14246 GCA_019671005.1 Hibiscus mutabilis
GGTTAAGTTATATAATCATATTCAAAAGCCCATAATCAAATATTTTAACTCATAAAATTTGATTTAATCTTATTTTTGTGGTCGTTTTGTTGTGTTTAAGGCGTGCATGTCTAAATGGGCTTTATAGTGGACCGTCATGTCAAAATGGGCTTTATAGTGGACCGTTGGAAAAAATAGTAAAATTTTAAAAAATGAGCTTAAGCTATATAATCATGTTCAAAAGCCCATAACTAAATATTTTAAGTTATAAAATGTGATTTAATCTTATTTTTCGTCTGTTTTGTTGGGGTTTAAGGTGTGTTTGTCTAAATGGGCTTTGTAGTGGACCCGTTGGAATTTTAACATAGTAAAAATTTTAGAAAATGAGGTTAAGCTATATATTCATGTTTAAAAGCCCAAAAACAAATATGTTAAGTCATAAATTTGATTTAATCTTATTTTTTTACCATTTTGTTGGTGTTTAAAACGTGCATGTCTAAATGGGCTTTATAGTGGACCCGCTGGAATTTTAACATAGTAGAAAGTTCTAAAATTTAGGTTAAGCTATGTAATCATGTTCAAAAGCCCAAAATAAAATATTTTAATTAATAAAATTTGATTTAATCTTATTTTGCGGCCATTTTGTTGGGTTTTAAGGCGTGCATGTCTATTTTCAAAAAAACAATTAAGACGTGCATGTCTAAAGGGGCTTTACAGTGGACCCGTTGAAATTTTAACCGAGTAAAAATGTCTGAAAATGATTTTAATCTATATAATCATGTTCAAACACCCATAACTAAATATATTAATTCATAAAATATGATTTAACCTTATTTTTCGTCCGCTTTGTTGGCGTTTAAGGTTGGCATGTCTAAAAGGGCTTTATAGTGGACCCGTTGAAATTTTAACTGAGTAAAAAGGTCTAAAATTGATGTTAAGCTATAAAATCATACTCAAAAGCACAAAATAAAATATTTTAACTCATAAAATTTGATTTAATCGAATTTTGTGGCCGTTTTGTTAGGTTTAAGGCTACCATGTCTAAATGGGCTTTATAATGGACCAGTTAGAATTTTAACCGGGTAAGAAGTTCTAAAATTGAGGTTAAGGTATATAATCGTATTCAAAAGCCAATAATCAAATATTTTAACACATAAAATTTGGTTTAATCTTATTCTGTGGTTGTTTTGTTGTGTTTAAGGCGTGCATGTCAAAATGAGTTTTACAGTAGACCTATTTGAATTTTAACCGAGTAAAAATTTCTAAAAATGAGTTTAAGCTACATAGTCATGTTCAGAAATCCATAAATAAATATATTAACTCATAAAATGTCATTTAATCTTTTTTTCCCCATTTTGTTGGCGTTTAAGGCGTGCATGTCTAAATGAGCTTTATAGTGGACCCGTTGTAATTTTAACCTAATAAAATTTATAAAAATGAGGTTAAGCTATATAATCATGTTCAAAAACCCATAACTAAATATATTAATTCAAAAATTGTGAATAAATCTAAATTTTCGTCCATTTTGTTGGAGTTTAAGGCGTGCATGTCTAAATGGGCGTTAGTGTGGACTCGTTGAAATTTTAATCAAGTAAAAAGGTCTAAAATTGAGGTTAAGCTATATAATCATATTCAAAAGCCCGTAATCAAATATTTTAACTCTTAAAATTTGATTCAATCTTATTTTATGGCCGTTTTGTTGGGTTTAAGGCGTGCAAGTCTTAATGGGCTTTAAAAGTGACCCGTTGTAATTTTAAACGAGTAAAAAGTTTCAAAATTTTGGTTAAGCTATATAATCATATTCAAAAGCCCATAATAAAACATTTTAACTCATAAATTTTTATTTAATCTTATTTTGTGGCAGTTTTGTTGTTTTTAAGGCATGCATGTCTAAATAGGCTTTACAGTAGACCCGTCGGAATTTTAACCGGGTAAAAAGTTCTAAAATTGAGGTTAAGGTATATAATCATATTCAAAAGCCCATAATAAAATATTTTAACTCATAAAATTTGATTTAATCTTATTTTATGGTCGTTTTGTTGTGTTTAAGGCGTGCATGTCTAAATGGGCTTTATAGTGGACCCGTTGAAATTTTAACCGAGTAAAAATTTCTAAAAATGAGGTTAAGCTATATAATCTTGTTCAAAAACCCATAACTAAATATATTAATTCTTAAAATATGATTTAATCTTATTTTTCGTCCGTTTTGTTGGCGTTTAAGGTGTGCATGTCTAAATGGACTTTATAGTGGACCCATTGGAATTTTGACCGAGTAAAAATTTCTGAAAATGAGGTTAAGATATATAATCATGTTCAAAAGCCCATAACTAAATATATTAATTCATAAAATTTTATTTAATCTTATTTTGCGGCCATTTTGTTGGGGTTTAAGGTGTGCATGTTTAAGTGGGTTTTACAGTGGACCTGTTGGAATTTTAACCGAGTAAACAGTTCTAAAAATGAGGTTAAGCTATATAATCATGTTCAAATGCCATAAATAAATATTTCAAGTCATAAAATGTGATTTAATCTTATTTTTCGTCCATTTTGTTGGGGTTTAATATTGCGTGTCCAAATGGGATGTTTCTCATAACAGTTTGGGATGTGTAATTATGTAAGAAGGAAAAGTAGTGGCCTATGTTTTTAGACAACTTAAGACACATGAGAGGATTTATCCTACTCAGGTTTTGGAGCTGGCAATGGTTATGTTTACTCTACAGATATGACGTCATTATTTATATACTGAACAACGTTATATTTATGTAGATTATAAAAGTTTAAAGTATTTGCAAACTAAAAAGGAGTTGAACCTGAGGCAAAGAAGATGGATCGAGCTTCTTAAGGATTATGATGTGATCGTTGATTATCATCCTGGAAAAAAAGCTAATATGGTAGCTGACGCTCTCAGTCAAAAGACATTTGCTACCTTAAGAACTATGGATAAACACTGACATTAAAAGAAGATGGTACTTTGATTGCCGAGTTAAAAAACTCTACTTTATTGGATCTAATAAAAGATCTTTAGAGAAAGGACGAGAAATGTTGTCAAGGTTCAAACAAGTGGAAAAAGATAAGTGATATGAAGTTAAGGATAAAGTATTCCTTAAAAGTTTCACCTTGGAATAAGGTGTTATGGTTTAGACAAAAAAGAAAGTTAATTCCAAGATTTATTGGACTATAAGAAATTGTGAAAAGAGTTGCTCCGGTAGCTTATAAGCTAGTTTTATCTTTAGGAAAGAACAAGATTCATAACGTATCAATGCTTAAGAAGTACTGATTAGATCTCTTGCATGTCATTATCCGATGAAAATAGAGATTCAGCCGGATTTAATGTACGAGGAAGAACCGATAAAGATCGTAGCATAGTCAAAGAACTAAGAAACAAGATAATCTCGCTTGTTCAAGTTCTTTAACAAACTCATGAAGTCAAGTAAACGACTTGAAAAAGATTAGGAGAAGATATGAGAAAACAGTTTCCTCACCTTTTGGAACCAAGTACGTATTGAAAATTCGAGGAAGAATTTTCTTAAGGGGGAGAGAATTGTAATACCCCAAAATTTACTAAGTGGATTAAGGGTCATTTGGTACTAAGATTTTAGCTTAAGGCTAATTTAGTGACTAAAATGACAAAAATGTAAAAGTTAAGGTATCTCAATTAGAAGATTCTAAAGACATTTTTGGTTATTCGAAAGTGTCATGAAATAGAAGATAAGCTAAAGAGGGTTCATAAGAAGTTGGGTCTGAATCTGAAAAGAATAGGACCTAGGGACCAAAATGACACTTTTGTAAAAGTTGAGGATTAAAGTGTAAATTACCAAAAAGGTAATTTTATTCAGTATGAAGATAAATTTGATCGAAATAAGAATTTTAATATAAGTTTTAGAAATTAAAATGCAGCGGAAGATATCGAATTTTGATCGAACAAAATGGTTAAGCGTGCTCACCTCAGGAAAGTACTAGGATGGGTGACCACTGGGAAGTGGCACATCACTGTATTTTTGTTCGATAAAAGTGATGCGGAATAATTGGGAATAATTCGTATGAATATATGATGAAGGAATTTAAAAAAAAAATTATCTGATAAAAATTATTGAATAATTGGATCGAATAAAAATTATAAAATAGAATTTTATGATTTTCAAAGGGTATGGCCGTTTGGAAGGGAACCATATTGGTTAAAATTTTATGGAATGGCATAATTATAATATGTTAGTAAATTATGAAGTAATTGGAGAGTAAGTTTGGGAAGTAGATTAAAATGAATTTTAAATTCATTTTAATTTGGACAAGTGGCCAAATTGGATAAATTAAGGAATTTAAAGATCAAATATGAACAACACTTGTTCATCTTTTCCCCTAAGCTGTCGTGAGCTATAACAAAGAGAGGAAAAAATGATTTTCAAATTTTTAAGCCAAATTAGGAAGGTTTTAAACTTGATTCAAGGTATGTTACTTTAGAATAAATTGTTCTATGCTTCAAGCTCTTCATTTTGATAGTAATTAAGCATAGTATTATGAAGAAGAAGTTTGGTAGCTATGAGAATTGATTTGGATTTTGAAAGGAATTGATGAATTTGAAGCTAGAATTGTGTGAAGTTGATGATAACTAGTTGAAAACAAGTTTGATTTTGGATTAATTTCATGATTTAGTTAATAAACCCTAACCTTAACTTTTGGAGCTTTAGTTAGGGATTGAGAATTAAGGATGTAATTAAGCAAATATTGATGTTAGAAGCCTTATTGGAATGTTGAAATGAAAATTTTCCATTTAGTTTTCAAGATGATCAAATCGGCAATTAGGGAAATTTTAGGGGTTTATATTCAAGTTTTAAGTGATGATGGAAATGAATAAATTATGATGGTTGGAACAAAATTTAAACGCTAGAATGATTGAATTCCCTTCACCATGTTAAGTGACCAATTCGGTTTAAGTAAGAAAAAAAGGAAATTTTTTGAAATTTTATTCTAGCATTAGAATTAGTAAGAGTTGGGTGATATAAGTTTGATTTGGTGATTTAGGATCAAAATGTATATTGTACATTAAAAAGGACCATTTCGGCCAAGGTGAAGATTTAAGGGGATTATTGTTGCAATGATGCTTTAGGGATGTTTTTGCAAGAAAGAACAAAGTATAAGCCTAAAGAATGATATTTGAATTCAAGAATCCTTAATTAGGATTTATGTTGACTATTTCGGCAATAGGGGAAAATAGGAAGAAAATTTTTAAGGTTTTGTTTTTAAGTATGTACTTGGTGAGATTATTAATAATTAAGTTTAGTTGGATCAAAAATAGAGTCCTTGAATAATTAGGGACTAAAATGTCAACGAAGAATTGGTTAAGAGCCAATTCGGCCAAAGCTTGGAAATAAGAGGAAAATTTTTAAGAAGGTTAAAAGTGTTGGATTAATGTTGATTGAGTATGATTCGAAGCTTAAATGTTAAAGTAGTGACTAAGATGTCATTACTTCAAGATTTATAGTAGTAGTTAAAGTTTAGTGTAAAAAGGAAAGAATTATGGAGTAATTATTACTTAAGCTTGAATAAATTATTTGGGGTTCAAAATGGTCACTAAGGATCATAATGAACATTTGGTAAAATCCAAGGAAGAAAAGAAATAAAGGAATTAGGAGTTAAATATGGAAGTTGAGTTAGAATTGAATTGTGGCAGTGATTTTGAAAATCCACCATAAATTCTACAAAAATGGTTATATGATGAATTTTACACCATTGTAAACATTTATCAGTCTAGTTTCATTTCCAACAAACAGAAGCTGATTCCGAGTCCTATGTAAAAAGATATGAATTTTATTCGAAAGAAGGTCAGAAAAATTGTAAAGCAGTTTTCTGCACTGGACAACTTCTGACGTGAATGTAAGAATTTTTTATAATTTTTGTAGATTTTAGTAATTTATGAGGCGTATACCATTGGATTCTTTATCGAATCTAGTTTTTAACGGTGTAAAGAAAGTCTAAATCCGATATGTATTCTTTTCTATAGAAGTGATTAACTGAAGGTAGCGCGAGCTGCCAGGATTGGAATTAGGAATAATTTGTTCGAGATTTTTATATTAGGCCATATGTTTAAGGAAATGTTAGATTAAAATCTAATAAGTGATTTATTTTATCTACATGATGAATGAAGATGAATTCGAATCATAAGAGAGTTCGAGATGACAGTAAGAAAAGAAAAAGAATGAATCAACGCTTAGTGAGGCAACTTAATACAAGGCCCAGGTGAGTGCAATTGCATGTATATACATTGATATTTATGTCATTGAATATATGATTGATATAATATGAATATGTCAAGATTTGAGGAATAAAATGCATTGATCATTTGATTACTTACATTGATGAAATTGAAATGTTATGTCGGGTATGAACTGCCCAATGTTGATATATATATTGATATATGTTGCCATTGATGAAATAGATTGATGATATAAAGCCCAATGTATCATATAGAGATTCGAAGGTATACTTGGATATCCATAGAGTCAAAAATAGTTGTATAAATATTCTAAGCACTTCAGGTAAAGTGCAAATTTTTCTAAGCACTTCAGGTAAAGTGCAAATTTCATTAATGGTATACTCCGGTAAGTATACCGAAGCACTTCGGTGCTAAACACTCCCAGTAGAGTGCAATAATACACTATACTCAAGTAAGTATAGGGGGATGACTCGTGTATATAGAATCTCTTAATTCGATACCTTGGGCTAAGTAGATTGAAATGAATCAAAGAAACATAATGATAAGCTTGGAAGCTTGCCGATAGAAATGAAAAAGGTATTGGTAAGCATTGAAAGCTTACGGGAGGAACTGTCAACGGTATTGGTAAGATCTAATCTTACTACTTTGATATTCATATATGTTGTTACATATTTTCTTATGTTAAAGAACATGAATGGTAAAATGATCATATGCATTATTATTTATTTACATTGATATTTATGTCAAATTGCATTTGATTATGAATTATTGCCTCACTAAGTAAATACTTAGCGTGTGCTGTTTCACACGTAGGAAAGAAGGAATGGTTGGAGTAAGGAGCATAAATGGACATCATCAATCAATAACAGGTACATCAGTATCAGTAAGATATCTTTTGACACTGTTTGATACTTACCAGTTGTATTGTATATTAAAATGATATGCCTGCTATGATAGAATTTGTATGTTATTTGGTATCTGGATTAATTTTAAATCAGGTAGTTTTTAGGCAGTTTCACTAATTATATAAAGTCGAATTAAATTGATAAGTTGCTGCCTGAAATTAAACCTGACTTGAAGACAAAAATATAAAGTTTAAACTTTATGCGATTAATTAGATTTGTAAATAAAGACTAAATTGTAATATTTTTTTAAGAAACAAATTTTTACCGAATTATAAATATAGATGGTTTTACAAATTTTTCTGTGACATCTCTGTCTCCTAGTCAATGATGGATACGAGAAAGGGGTGTTACAGTTTTGTTTGGATTAAGATGTGCATGTCTAAATGAGCTTAACAATAAACCTATTGGAATTTTAACCGAGTAAAAAGTTTTAAAATTAGGGTGAAGCTACATAATCATAATCAAAAACCCATAATCAAATATTTTAACTAATAAAATTTGATTTAATCTTATTTTGTGACCGTTTTGTTGGGTTTAGGGCGCGCATATCTAAATGAGCTTTACAGTAGACTCGTTGGAATTTTAACCGAGTAAAAAGTTCTAAAATTAACGCTAAGGTATATAATCCTATTCAAAAGCCCATAATAAAAAATTTTAACTTATAAAATTGGGTTTCATCTTAGTTTGTGGCCGTTTTGTTGTGTTTAAGGCGTGTATGCCTAAATGCGCTTTACAGTAGACCCGTTTGAATTTTAACGGAGTAAAAATTTCTAAAAATGAGGTTAAGCTATATAATCATGTTCAAAAACCAATAAATAAATATATTAATTCATAAAATATGATTTAATCTTATTTTTTATCCATTTTGATGACGTTTAAGGCATGCATGTGTAAATGAGCTTTATAGTGGACCAGTTGGAATTTTAGCAGAGTAAAAAGTTTTGAAAATTAGGTTAAGCTATATAATCATGTTCAAAATCTCCTAACTAAATATTGTAATTCATAAATTGTGATTTAATCTTATTTTTCATCCGTTTTGTTGGGGTTTAAGGCGTGCATGTCTGAGTGAGCTCTACAATGGACCCGTTGAAATTTTAATCTAGTAAAAAATTCTAAAATTTAGGTTAAGCTATATAATCATGTTCAAAAGCCTATAACTAAATATTTTAATTCATAAAATTTTATTTATTCTTATTTTGTGGCAATTTTGCTGGATTTTAAGGCGTGCATGTCTAAATGGGCTTTATAGTGAACCCATTGGAATTTTAATGGAGTAAAAATTTCTAAAAAAGAGTTTAATATATATAATCTTGTTCAAAAACCCATAACTAAATATATTATTTCATAAAATGTGATTTAATCTTATTTTTTGTCAGCTTTATTGGTATTTAAGGCGTGCATGTCTAATAGGGCTTTACAGTGGACCCGATGGAATTTTAACCGAGTAAAAAGTTCTAAAATTGAGGTTAAGCTATAAAATAATATTCAAAAGAACATAATCAAATATTTTAATTCATAAAATTTGATTTAATCCTATTTTGTGGTCGTTTGTTGGGTTTAAGGCGTGCATGTCTAAATGGGCTTTATAGTGGACCCGTTGGAATTTTAACGGAGTAAAAAATTTTGAAAATGAGGTTAAGCTATGTAATCATGTTCAAAAACCCATAACTAAATATTTTAATTCATAAAATTTGATTTAATCTTATTTTGCGACCATTTTGTTGTTGGGGTTTAAAGCTTGCATGTCTAAGTGGGATTTACAATGGACCAGTTGGAATTTTAACCGAGTAAAAAGTTCTAAAATTGAGCTTAAGATATATAATCATACTCGAAAGCCCATAATTAAATATTTTAATTCGTAAAATTTGATTTAATATTCTTTTGCGTCCATTTTGTTGGGTTTTAAGGCGTGCATGTCTAATTGGGCTTTATTGTTGACATGTTTAAATTTTAACCGAGTAAAAATTTCTAAAAATGAGGTTAAGCTATATAATCATGTTCAAAAACCTATAAATAAATGTTTTAATTCATAAAATTTGGTTTAAACTTATTTTTTGTCTATTTGGTTAGGGTTTAAGATGTGCATGTCTAAATTGGCTTTATAGTGGACCCGTTGGAATTTTAACAGGGTAAAAAGTTTTGAAAATGAGGTTAAGCTATATAATCATGTTGAAAAGCCCATAACTAAATATTTTAAGTCATAAAATGTGATTTAATCTTATTTTTCGGCCATTTTGTTGGGGGTTTAAAACGTGCATGTCTAAATGGACTTTACAGTGGAGCTGTTGGAATTTTAACCATATTTAAAAGCTAATAATCAAATATTTTAACTCATAAAATTTGATTTAATCTTATTTTATGGTCGTTTTGTTGGGTTTAAGTCATGCATGTCTAAATTGGCTTTATAGTGGACCTGTTGGAATTTTTACCAAGTAAAAATTTCTCAAAAAGAAGTTAAGCTCTATAATCATGTTCAAAAGTCCATAACTAAATATTTTAATTCATAGAATTTGATTTAATTTTATTTTGTGGCCATTTGGTTGGGTTTTAAGGCGTGCATGTCTAAATGGGCTTTAAACTGGACCACTTTGAATTTTAACCGAGTAAAAAATTATGTAAATGAGTTTAAGCTATATAATCATGTTAAAAACCCCATAAATAAATATTTTAATTCATAAAATTTAATTTAATCTTCTTTTCGGCCATTATGTTGGGTTTAAGTCATTATTGTCTAAGTGGGCCTTACAGTGTATCCGTTGGAATTTTAACCGAGTAAAAAGTTTTAAAATTGAGGTTAAGCTGTATAATCATGTTCAAAAGCCCATAACTAAATATTTTAATTCATAAAATTTGATTTAATCTTATTTTGCGGCCATTTTGTTGGGTTTAAGGCGTGCAACTCTAAGTGGGCTTTACGGTGGACTCCTTGGAATTTTAACTGAATTTTTTTTCTAAATCTGAGGTTAAGCTATATAATCATGTTCAAAAATCCATAAATAAATATTTTAATTAATAAAATATGATTTGATCTTATTTTTCGTCCTTTTTATTGGGGGTTTAAGGTGAGCTTCTCTAACTGACCTTTATAGTGGACCCGTTGGAATTTTAACCAATAAAAAAGTTCTAAAAATGAGGTTAAGCTATATAATTATGTTCTAAAGCCCATAAATAAAAATTTTAAGTCGTAAAAAGTGATTTAATCTTTTTTTGCCATTTTGTTGGGGTTTAAGGCATGCATGTCTAAATGGGTTTAACAGTGGACCTATTGGAATTTTAATCGATCAAAAAGTTTTGAAAATGTGGTTAAGCTGTATAATCATGTTCAAAAGCCCATAACTAAATATTTTAAATCATAAAATTTGATTTAATCTTATTTTGCGGCCATTTTGTTGGGGTTTAAGGCTTGTATATCTGAATGGGCTTTACAGTGGACCCGTTAGAATTTTAACCGAGTAAAAATTTCTAAAATTGAGGTTAAGCTATATAATCATAATCAAAATCCCATAAATAAATATTTTTAAGTCAAAAAATGTGATTTAATCTATTTTTTGGCCATTTTGTTGGGGTTTAAAGCGTGCATGTCTAAATGGGCTTTATAGTGGACACATTGGAATTTTAATAGAGTAAAAAGTTCTAAAATTGAGGTTAAGCTGTATAATCATGTTCAAAGCCCATAACTAAATAACTTAAATCATAAAGTTTGATTTAATCTTATTTTGCAGCCATTTTATTAGGGTTTAAGGGATGCATGTCTAAATTGGATTAACAGTGGACCTGTTGGAATTTTAACCGAGTAAAAAGTTCTGAAAATGAGGTTAAGCTATATAATCATGTTCAAAAGCCCATAACTAAATATTTTAAGTCATAAAATGTGATTTAATCTTATTTTTTGGCCATTTTGTTGAGGTTTAAGGCGTGCATGTCTAAATGGGATTTATTGTGGACCCGTTGGAATTTTAACTAAGTAAAAAGTTCTAAAATTGAGGTTAAACTATATAATCATAATCAAAAGCCCATAATAAAATATTTCAACTCATAAAATTTTATTTAATCTTATTTTTTGCCGTTTTGTTGGGTTTAAGGCGTGCGTGTCTAAATGGGCTTTATAGTGGACCCTTTGGAATTTTAACCAAGTAAATTTTTTTGAAAATGAGATTAAGCTATATAATCATGTTAAAAATCTCATAACTAAATATTTTAATTCTTAAAATTTGATTTAATCTTATTTTGCACCAATTTTGTTGGGATTTAAGGCGTGCATGTCTAAATGGGCTTTATAGTGAACCCGTTGGAATTTTAACCGAGTAATAAGTTCTAAAATTTAGGTTAATCTATATAATCATAATCCAATATTTTAACTCATAAAATTTGATTTAATCTTATTTTGTGGTTGTTTTGTTGGGTTTAAGGCGTGTATGTTTAAATGGGCTTTATAGTGGACCCGTTGGAATTTTTACCAAGTAAAAATTTCTGAAAATGAGGTTAAGCTATATAATCCTGCTCACATGCCCATAACTAAATATTTTATTTTATAAAATATGATTTAATCTTATTTTTCGGGCGTTTTCTTGGGTTTAAGGCGTGTGTGTCTAAATGTGCTTTATAGTGGACCCATTGGAATTTTAACTGGGTAAAAAGTTCTAAAATTGAGGTTAAGCTATATAATCATGTTTAAAATCCCATAACTAAATATTTTATTTTATTAAATTTGATTTAATCTTATTTTGTAGCATTTTGTTGGGTTTTAAGGCGTGCATGTCTATATGGGCTTTATGGTGGACATGTTGGAATTTTAACCGAGTAAAATTTCTAAAATTGAGATTAAGCTATATAATCATGTTCAAAAACCATAAATAAATATATTAATTCATAAAATGTGATTTAATCTATTTTTTTTATCTGTTTGGTTGGGGTTTAAGGCGTGCATGTCTACTTCTCTTCAATGTCGTTTTTCTTGGAAAGTGACTTTGTCGTTTTATCTCGGACCCATGGTCTTTACTTTCATGAGTCTTTATGGCCAAATACTTCCCTTCCGAGAACATTCTCCATGTTCCCTCTCCTCTGAAACTGACTTTTTTGCCTAGAAGGGGCTTTACAAAGCTTTGGCTTAGTTGCGTGAGGGCTTCTTTTGGACTCTCAGTACCGACAGCCAGGTCTGCCGATATCTGGATCGATAGAGAGGATCTTCACCCTTTTCACTTTTTGATGACCACCTTGATAACGCCGAACTACCAATCCGCTATAGTGACTTCATGATCCCATGATAACCTCGATGGAATAATCGTCTTGTTCGTGATGTCTTCTCAGTAGATGACACAGATACTATCCTGCATGTTCTGATCTCGCCACTCGTCCGAAAAGCCTTCTCTGGGGGATCATGATTCGGGCCTTTATACTGTCTAGTCTGAATACCTCTTCTTATAGTGACCGACCCCCTCAATTACTAGGTCTTCTTGTGTTTGGAAGTTTATTTTGAAATTACTGGTTATTCTAAAAGTTTGCACCCTCAGTTGGTAAATTAGACGCGAAGCCCTTCCTACAGGAAGTAGAATCCATGCTGCGGGCTTCTCCTTTGGTTCTTGCCCCTTGTGCTGGCATAACTCAGAGATGATCCTCCATGCTCTCCATGATTGTCCCGCTTCAACTGAAGCCCTTCTTCTGGTACGCATGCCTCGGGCCCTAGTCTTCAGTCGCACATATACTACTCTTGCCTGGCTTGAGGAAGCTGCTACTTCACTCTCTCTAGACTCCTTTGCTCATTTCCTTGTTATGCTTTGGTACCTTTGGCGACGAAGGAATGATTGGGTCCATGAGAAGTTACTACGACCCATCTGGGTCTTGGTCTCTAATGCCCTCTGTCTCCACCGCGACTACCATGTTGCGACTGTGCCTCCCTGCAACCTTCAGTTGGCATCTTCCTCATCAGCTCTCTCTAAGAAAGGTTGGCGGCTGCCTTCTACTAGAAAATCAAGGTGAATGTTGATGGCTCTTTTGACCCTTCCACCTACTAGGCTTTCATTGGTGTTATTTCTCGGTGTGGCAAAGGGAAGGTGATTGGCGGTCTGGCCCATCCTATTGAAAAATTCCTGGATGCATCTTTTGCGAAGGCCTCAGCCCTGGTTACCAGACTATAGATGGCCCACGATAAGTGGTGGTCCAATATTATCTTTGAGCCTAACTCGGCTATAGTGGTGAACAAAACTAACATATCTACGCCACTTTATCTATCCTTTATAGCTCTCTCGCTCCGGCTCGAGACATCTTACACTATCACAACCATCACTTTAGGATCTCATATGTATCGCGCTCTGTGAACTTAGCTGCACATAGCTTAGCTGCTGCTTGGGCCCTTCGGTCATCTTCCTCTTTGTATTTTGACTCAGTTTGTCCTGAGATTATTTTTTCTGGTAGGCATGCCTCAGGCCCTAGTCTTCAGTCGCATGGCTACTACTCTTGCCTGGCTTGAGGAAGCTGCTACTTCACTCTCTCTAGACTCCTTTTCCCTTTTCCTTGTTGTGCTTTGGTACCTTTGGCGATGAAGGAATGATTGGGTCCATGAGAAGTTTCTACGACCCATCTGGGTCTTGGTCTCTAATGCCCTCTGTCTCCACCGCGACTACCGTGTTGCGACTGTGCTTCCCTACAACCTTCAGTCGGCATCTTCCTCATCATCTCTCTCTGAGCAAGGCTGGCGGCTGCCTTCTGCTGGGAAAATCAAGGTGAATGTTGATGGCGCTTTTGAACCTTCCACCTACTCGGCTTCTATTGGTGTTATTCCTCGGTGTGGCAAATGGACGGTGATTTGCGGTCTGGCCCATCCTATTGAAAAATTCCTGGATACATCTTTTGCGAAGGCCTCAGCCCTGATTGCCAGACTACAGATGGCCCACGATAAGTGGTGGTCCAATATTATCTTTAAGCATAACTCGGCTATAGTTGTGAACAAAACTAACATATCTACGCCGCTTTATCTATCCTTTATAGCTCTCTCGCTCCGGCCCGAGACATCTTACGCTATCACGACCATCACTTTAGGATCTCATATGTATCGCGCTCTGTGAACTTATCTGCACATAGCTTAGCTGCTTGGGCCCTTCGGTCATCTTCTCATTGTATTTTGACTCAGTTTGTCCCGAGATTATTTCTTCTAT
>JAGYYJ010002374.1:0-14751 GCA_019671005.1 Hibiscus mutabilis
GTTTCACTTTTTAGTACCCGGCCTCCTTTTTAAAAAAGGACCGGGGAAAAAAATTTTTTTTTTTAAAAAAATCAAATTTCCAAAAAATAAAAATTTAAATTTCAAAATTTCAAAAAAAACCCTTTAAAAAATTCAAAAAAAAATTTTCCCTCCTTTTAGCGATCCCAAATTCGAATCTTTAAATTTTTAGCTTGTTTTTGGGGGGATTTTAAAAATGGTTAGCTTTTAGAACTACTACTTTTCTTTGGGTTGAGAAAAAGCACCAACTTTTTTGTCTTTTAAGACGGTGAAGCCCAAAGAATCAACAAACATTTAATAATTAATTGATGGACCCAAGTTTATAAGGGGGGCCCTGGGAGTTGGCCCTCGGGGAATTCAGCAGGAAGACTACGTCCATGAATATGATCACCACCCCCTCTGCCTCAGTCCCCAGCCCCACCCTTTCCCCTGATATTGGGGTTCATCCGCCCATCCCCCATCTGTCTAATTATTTCCCCTTTTTGAATTTTCAGGAACGGGCTGAGCCTATAAAACATGTACCATTATCACAAAATTTTACCCCAAAGCTTGTTTCCCCAATCATCCGTCTGTGGTATTTTTTTCCCCCTATAATGCATGCAAATGTATTACTACTCAATATTGATGCATGCAGTTGCCTTGCATTCTTTTTTATATTTATTAATTAAAACAAGTTCCCGATTTTTTTAATCATCAGCGGTTTTAGTAGTTTTAAAATTTTAATTTGAAGTTTTAATTGTCAAAGACAATTGGAAACGGGTTTTGGGGAAGTCCAGGGGGAAGGAATAACCCCAAAGGGGGGGAATAAAGTTATAGGAGCAAAGTGTTTCCTGGGACCATGATCCATCGGATGAGGGGGGAGGAGGAAAGAAGACGATGATGAGGAAAAAGATGACGATGAAAAAACGCGAAACTGATCCCCCGGGGAAGCCCGGGAACAGATCTTAGACCCTCTCATTTGAAACGCCCCCCCGGAAAATATATTATATACCAATTTAGTATATCTATATGGTAAAAAATCAATCCCCAACCCCCAACAAACTCTATTTCCTGCAGGATGCCTCAAAAGGGGGAGCCCCTTGCCAGGCGATCAAGAAAAAGAAAGCAAGAACATCCCCCAAAAGATTTTGGGAATTTTGGTTATTATGTATCAATATATTTACTACTTGTATAAATTTTAAAAACCTTATAGAAGCTTGACAGCCCTTTGGGATTATTTCTTTTTTTTTTTGAAAAGGCTGAAAAAATTTTAGAGGAAAAAAAGATTTTTTTATTCAAGCAGCTTAAAATCCATCAACTATTTTGATGCTGGCAATTTTTAATCGGGTTGAGGTCAGTTTTGGGAACCCTTTGAGAAACACGGTGGGGATTTTCTTACTTTTGGTTTTTTTTGGGATGCATATTTAAACAACCCCACCCCTTTTTTTACAATTGAAAAAGGGCAAAGTCTCAAGAGTAATAATTATTATACCCTTAATTATATATTTTATAGGTGAAGTTATTTGTGGATAAGTGGCCATGGAGGTTCTTCACATGTGGTCTGAATCAACTTGTTAAGAGTCCTATGACTCCCCACGGCAAATCCAATTGCTACTAATAATCATAATCATAATCATAATCAAAAGCCCATAATCAAACATTTTAACTCGTGGAATTTAATTTAATCTTTATTTTGTGGCCATTTTGTTGGCTGAATGCATATTTAAAACGGGCTTATAGTGGGACCCTGCTAAATTTTAACTTAGTAAATTTTTTTGACAATAAGGTTGTTTATATAATCATATTCCAAATCCCATAATCAAATATTTTAACTCAAAACTTTTTAATCTTATTTTTTGGCCGCTTTTGTGGGTTATATGCATGTCTAAATGGGCTTTATAGGGACCCGCTGAATTTTAACCGATAAAATTTTTTTGAAAATGAGGTTTAAGCATATATCATGTTCAAAAGCACATAACTAAGTATTTTATGTCCTTAAATTTTATTTAATCTATTTTTTTGATGTTTTGTAGGGGTTTAAGGCTTGTATGTCTAAATGGGCTTTACAGAGACCTGTTTGAAATTTTTCCAAGAAAAAGTTTTGAAAAATGAGGTTGTTTTATATAATCATGTTCTGTGCTCCATAATCAAATATTTTTTTAGTCCTCTAATTTTATTTAATCTTATTTTGTGGCCAAGCTTTTATGCTTAAGGAATGCAATGTCCGAATAGGCTTTTTAGTTGGGACCCAGTAGAATTTTAACCAAGTAAAAATTTCTAAAAATGAGGATAAGCTATATAATCATGTTCAAAAGCCCATAAATAAATATTTAAGTTATAAAATTTGTTTTAATTTGTTTTTCAGTGTTTTGTTGGGGTTTAGGTGTGTATGTATAAAATGGGATTCATAGTGGACCCGCTTTGAATTTTAACCAAGTAATTTTTTTTCAGAATTAGTTAAGCTTATATAATCATTTAAAAATCCCATAAAAATTATTTATGTCCTAAATTTGATTTAATTTTATTTTTCGGTCGCTTTGTTGGGGTGTAAGGCGGTATGTCTAAATGGGCTTCACGGTGGACCTGCTGGAATTTTTAACCGGCAAAAGTTATGAAATTGAGGTTGCTTATATAATCATAATCAAAATCCCATAATCAAATATTTTAACTCATGAAATTTAATTTAATCTTATTTTGTTGCCGCTTTTGTTGGGTTTAGCGTGTACGTCTAAATGGGCTTATAGTTGACCTGCCGTTGCAATTTTAACCGAGTAAATTTTTTTGACAATGAGGTTAAGCTATATAATCATATTCCAAATCCCATAATCAAATATTTTAACTCAAAAAAATTTATTTAATCTTATTTTTGGCCATTTTGTTGGTTAAGGCGTGCATGTCTAAATGAGCTTTATAGTGGACCCGTTAGAATTTTATCCAAGTAAATTTTTTTTAAAATGAGGTTAAGCTATATAATCATGTTCAAAAGCACATAACTAAATATTTTATGTCCTAAAATTTTATTTAATCTTATTTTTTGGACGTTTTGTAGGGGTTTAAGGCTTGCATGTCTAAATGAGCTTTATAGTGGACCTGTTCAAACTTATCCAAGTAAAAAGTTTTGAAAATGAGGTTAAGCTATATAATCATGTTCGAAAGCCCATAATCAAATATTTTTAGTCCTCTAATTTAATTTAATCTTATTTTGTTGTGTTTAAGGAATGCATGTCTGAATAGGATTTACAGTCGACCCGTTAGAATTCTAACCAAGTAAAAATTTCTAAAAATGAGGTTAAGCTATATAATCATGTTCAAAAGCTCATAAATATATATTTTAAGTCATGAAATTTTTTTTAATCTTGTTTTTCGGCCGGTTTGCTGGGGTTTAAGGCGTGTATGTGTAAATGGAGTTCATAGTGGACCCGTTGGAATTTTAACCAAGTAAATTTCTCTGAAAATTAGGTTAAGATATATAATCATTTTAAAATCCCATAAAATTATTTTATGTCCTAAAATCTGATTTAATTTTATTTTTTGGTCATTTTTGTAGGGTATTCAAATGAGAGAGATAGGCCAGGTTATCGTGAGTTGAGGTGTGATAGCCGATTGATTGTTTAAAAAAGAGTGCACGGGCAACTCAGTTGCCGCGGGCAACTTGCACAACGGGTTGCCTTTGGCAACTAATCGATGGTTGCTCGGGCAACTAGTTGGGCAACTACTTGGGCGATCGGGCAGCAACCTTCAAGGTTCGGGCAGAGCGTTTCTTCAATGGTTTCTTCTTATCCCTAAGTCGAAACTCTAGCTACTTGTGCATGCCTTGATAATACATCCCCGCGTGAATCAAGGGTGAACAACAACCAATCTTGCGCTTCCTTCTTAGCCGCTGAAATCCTTAACTTATTCCTAAGCCGGATTAATCTTCACCATCAATAGATTGAATAAAGATCATATTCATTCGCTTTTTGAATCTAACTCTCCGATATTAGATAAATAGATGAAATCACGAGATCCCTCCCAATTCACTCAAACAAACAAGAATAAGAACCAAGAATGAATAAACCTTGAAATAGAAAAGTGCAAACTCTTATTACCTAAACAAAACCAATAGTTTTCACAACCACAAAACACAATAACTATAGCCAAATAGATTTAGTTCATGGCTAGGTTCCAAAGAAACACAAGATAAATAATCCCTAGCATGAACCCAATCGAACAAGAAAGAAAAAGATGAAAGAAGAGGCTTGTGAAAATCCTCCTTGCCCTAGATGCTTGTCTAAAATTCTCTCCTCTTGCCCTCCTTGACTTTGACTTTCGAAATTTCCTCTTCTCTCTCTCTTGGAGTCGAAATCTCCTTCTTATTTATAGGCTAGGCCAAAGTCCTTCTTTTTGAGGAGGAGTTTGAGTTGGAATTAAATTATCTTTAAAGAATATAATTTTTATTATAATTTATTCCTACTAGAACTTCTCCTATCTTCTTGAATTTAATTTTCTTTAATCTCTGCATGGAAATCAAATTCCTTTGGGTTTGGGCTTTCATCTTGCTCCATGTCATCTTGGGCTTGTATAGTCATCAATTTCGACATGACATACTATATCATTTTTCTTTGTCGACAATTGCCATGGCAACTGCTCCTTGCTCTCCTTCATGCATTGCCCGCAACTAGCTCGCATATCCTTCATGCATTGCCCTCGCGTAAGAAAAATAGTACTTTTGAACACTTATCACACCCCAAACTGAACTATTGCTTGTCCTCAAGCAATGCAAACTCATAATTACCGCCAAGACTTCAATTTTCACAAACTTAGCTTTGAACTTGTTCCAACCGGGCACAAAGTATGATTGGCTTTTTATTTTTTTAAAAACTTAAGTTACTCTAATCAAACTATAATGCTTGTGAGTAAAAGTGAGTTGTGTGCAAGTTGATTTTTTTGATTCTATGCAAACAATAGGTTTTCAAATTACTTCATTGGGTTTTTTTTAACATGTTTTAACTAGAGCCACTTTTGGGCACCTCTAGTGTTTTGTTTTTAGTTTTTTTGTTAATTTAATCGACTAGAGCCTTTTCGGGCACCTCTAGTTAAATTTTTTTAACACATCCTAGAGCCAGCTGGGCACCTCTAGTGATCAATTTTTTTAGCACATGCTAGAGCCAATTTGGGCACCTCTAGCATTCATCCAATTTTTATTCTAATCCCCAATTTGTTAATTATCAACCTAAGTTTACTAGAATCCTTAAATCAATCAAACCACAACAAGTGTTTCATCAAATTTAGCATCATAGTAAAATTCTAAGTTTTTCCATGGTTATCCTAGAATAAAAATTCTATCAATTAAGTGCATTGAAAAAAAAATATCCTAAAAAAAAAAAAAAATAAAAAGAAAAAAAAAAAAGAAAATATTGAAAGGAGAGCATGCTCATGCATCTCCTAAGTTGACCACTTTGTTACGCTCCACATGGGCACCATTGTAGTGCTTCAATCTTGTCCATTAACTTTGAATTCATTTGTCGAGATGGACTTGATTATCACAAAGCACCATGGGAGAATGGTTTGACGACTTCAAATGGTCCCGACCATCTTGATTTCAGCTTTCCCGGGAAAAGTTTTAGCCGAGAATTGAATAGAGAACTAGTTGCCCCGGGCGTGAATTGTCGGGCAATAGTTTTTGTCATGCCATCGCTTTGTTTTCTCCTTGTAGATTCGCATTGTTATAGGCGAGTGCACGAAATTCTTCTATCTCATTGAGATCCATCAAACGCTTTTGTCCGCACTTTCCCAATCCATATTCACGGCCTTGATTGCCCAAGATGCCTTGTGTTCGATTTCCACCGTAGATGAGATGACATGTTTTACCATAGACAAGTCGGAAGGGGGACATACCTAAGGGTGTTTTGAATGCAGTGCGATATGCCCAAAGTGCGCCATCTAGTCTTAATGACCAATCCTTCCTTGAGGGATTTACAACTTTTCGAGTATTCCCTTCAACCCTGCTGAAATTTCTGCTTGCTGCTGGTTGGTTTGTGGGTGATATGCCGTGGCGATCTTGTGTGATATGCCAAGTTGCTGCAACATCTTGGCAATTAGTCTGTTGTCAAAATGCTTGCCTTCATCACCGATAATTGCTGCTCGCATCCCAAACCGTAAATATGTTTTTTCGCAAGAATCTTTGCACGGTCTTGGAATCGTTGTTGGGAAATCGCAGCTGCTTCAACCCATTTAGACACATAGTCGACGGCAAGTAGAATGTAGAGGTTGCCGAATGAAGATGGGAAAGGTCCCATAAAATCGATCCCCATACATCGAACAATTCCACCTCGATGATGTTCGAGTGGCATCTCATGTCGTCTAGAGATATTGCCCGCCCCCTCCGCAACGATCACATTGCTTGTAAAAGTCTTGGGCATCTTTTGTACAATGTTGGCCAATACAAACCGGATTGCAAAACTTTGGTCGCGGGTACGAAGTTCCTCCAAAATGTCCTCCATAGGGTGAAGAATGGCATTGCGAGTACATTTTGTTGTTTCTTCTTCAGTGACACATCACGATAACCCGATCTCGCACATTGTTTAAACAAAAGAGGCTCGTCCCAAAAAGTAATGCTTAGCATCATGGCGGAACCGCTTCTTCCTTGGTGAGTAATGCCATAAGGGAAAAAATACCACAAACAAGGAAATTAACTAAAACCGCTGTATTGTGGTATTGCCGAGGCATGTGCCGCCGTGGTGATCGCTCCCAAAATTGCCGAGGCGGCGTCGCCAAAGCCAAAGATCGCAGAGGCCGAGGTGCGAGAGTTGCCGAGGCATGTGCATCCATGGTTGCCGAGGCGTCGAGGGTTGCCGAGGTTGCCGAGGGTTGCCGAGGTTGTCCATGGTTGCCGAGGCAACTAAAATTTGTTCATCCGGGAATGCATCGATATCTCTAGATCCCCCCCCTCCTCCCTATTATGCTCCAAACGTGATAAGTGATCGCCACTTGATTTTCTGTTCCTTTTTTCCGTCCTTAATTTCAATATCAAATTTTGTAAAAGTAATATCCAACGAATCAAACGAGGTTTAGCATCCTTTTAGCAAATAAGTATTTGATTGCCGAATGGTCCGTATGAACAATTACCTTTGTACCAATTAAATAGGATCGAACTTGTCAAATGCGAAAAACTACACAGCTAGTAACTCTTTCTCCGTTGTTGTGTAATTCACTTGAGCACTATTAAGAGTTTTACTAGCGTAGTATATCACATGGAAGGTCTTACTGTGGCGCTGGCCTAGGATCGCTTCCTACCGCAAATCACTTGCATCACACATGAGCTCAAAAGGTAGCGCCCAACTGTGGAACGACAATGGGTGCCGAGGCAAGCTTTTTTTCTTTAGGGTTTCAATGCTTGGGTGCAAGAATCATCAAAATCAAGACTTTATCCTGTTCAAGCAAATTACACAAGGGTTTAGTGATTTTAGAAAAATTATGAATGAACCTCCTGAAAAAACTCGCATGTCCAAGAAAACTTCAATTCCTTTAACCGAACTTTGGTGGGGTAATCTCTCGATCACGCCCACCTTGGCTTTGTCTACTTCAATTCCCTTGATGAAATCTTGTGGTCGAGCACTATTCCTTCATCTACCATAAAATGGCATTTCTCCCAATTGAGGACTAAACCGCTTTTTCACATCTTGCCAACACCTTCTAAATTGCCGAGACAACCGCCAAGTCATTACTAAAAACAAAAAAATCATCCATGAAGATCTCAAGGAAGTCTTCGACCATGTGTCTGAAAAGAGTGCCATCATGCATCTTTGAAGGTTGTCGTCATGTTACATAATCCGAACGGCATCCTTCGGAAGGCATAAGTACCGTGATGGGCATGTGAAGGTTGTCTTTTCTTGATCTTCTCGTGCTATGGCAATTTGATTGTAACCTCAATAACCATCAAGAAAACAATAAAAGGGTTTACCCGCAAGACGGTCAAGCATTTGATCAATAAAGGGTAATGGGAAGTGATCTTTCCTAGTGGCTTTGTTTAGCTTTCGATAGTCCATACAAAACCTCCAACCGGTCACAGTCCCGTTGGGAATAAGTTCATTATTTTCATTGCTTACCATTATATACTCTCCTTTTTTCGTACACATTGTACCGGACTTACCCATGTACTATCGAGATAGGGTATATAATGCCGCGCCAAGCCACTTGATGATTTCTTTCATTACAACCCCTTTCATGGCATGATTCAGTCTCCTCCGGGCCTCAATTGAAGGTTTGTGATCATCTTCCAACAAGATCTTGTGCATGCACACACCGGGCTAATTCCCTTCAAGTCGGCAATTGTCCACCCTATTGCCTTTTGTGTAGCTTCAACATCTTGATCGCCTTCTTTTTCCGCTCAGTCTGAAACTTAGAAGAAATAATTATGTGCAATGTATTATCGGTCCCTAATATGCATATTTTAGTTGCTCGCAATTGTTTCAACTCAAGAATTGGTGGTTGTTCAATAGAGGGTTTTTCGAGCTTACCTTCCTTACCCGAGTAATCCAAAGTGGTTCAAAGTATGTACCTGGTCGATTGACTAGCCAATTTGCTCTTCTTGTTGTTCCTCATCGACCGGTTCTTCATACTCCTCATGTTCCTCTTGATCGGCAATGTAGTTGCCGAGGCAACTAAATTCCTCATCGGTTAAACTCGCGTGGCATGAAGAAGTTGGCATTCTTTCCGATCATCGCATGCCTTAGTGTTTGGAACACATTTAGTTTAACTTGCTGGTCATTCACCTCATTGTGAGTTCTCCTTTTCAACATCAATCAAGGTTCTCCCTGTTGCTAGGAATGGTCTCTCCCGAGAATGATAGGTGCATGCTCATCCGCTTCACAATCCAAAACAATAAAGTCACGGAAAAATAAATTTATCAACTTTTACCAAGATGTCCTCGATTTTTCCTCTCGATGCACATAGGATCTGCTTGGCTAGCTGCAAAGCATAATCGTTGTAGGTCTTGCCTTCCCGATTCCTAGTTTCTCGAAAACCGATTTAGGCATCAAGTTTATGCTAGCCCCAAGGTCGATAATGCTTTCCCGACATAGTGATTTCCAATGGAACAGGTATTGTGAAACTTCCCGATCCTTCAACTTGGGTGGCATACGACAGCAACATTGCCATGCATCCTCTCGTCGCGGCAATCTGTTTCAAACTCTCCTAGCCTTGTTCTCTTTGGACACAATGTCTTTAAGAAACTTGGCATAGTTTGGCATTTGTTCAATTGTTTCCACCAATGGCAAGTTGATGTGGACTTGCTTTAGGATATCAAGAAACTTTTGAATTGGTATTCTTGCTTTTTTGTCGCTCAACCTTTTGGGAATGGTGGTGGAAGTCTGATATCTTCGATCCTTTCATTGGTTTGAAACCTGATTGACGGCATTGCCGGACATCCGGAGTTGCCGAGGCATTATCAACGGGGTTGCCGAGGCATGCTTATCGCAAGTTGCCGAGGCATTTTTATCGCCGTTGCCGAGGCATGCTTATTGCCGCTGCCGCGCAATTCCTCGGTTCAAGATCCGAGGCTTTGCCGCTAGGTTCATCTTTGATCTTTTGTGGAGTTTTGTTTGATGAGCGGGTTTGAACCCTCTCTGTTGTTGGCCACTTCTAGTGGTGATTGCCTTACATTGCTCATGGCGGCCGCCTCTTGCGACTTCAAGATCGCTTAGGTAAAACCTCCTTGTGGTCTAGTATTCAGATTTTGAGCAAATTGTCCGACTTGATTTTCCAATGATTTGATTGCCGCTTCTTGGTTTTGCAATCTCATCTCGGTCCTGTTAATAAAAGCATCAGTTCTTTTTATGAAATTACTATTCTCAGCCATATAAGATTCAGTTTTCATCATAAAAGCATTTAGAGAATTTTCCAAAGAACTAGATGTTGTTGTTGTTGCCGCGCGCAATCTGTCGCGGGCATATTCTGCCGAATCCCGATGCTTGTGCATTCTGATTGTTCCGCTTAGAGCATTGTTGGGATTACTCCATGAAAAATTGGGTGCTTCTTCCAAGCCGGATTGTATGTATTTGACATCACATTGTTGTTCCGATTGTAATTCCTCACATAGAAGTCGGATTCCTGATTCTCGCATACATTCGTAAGAATTATGGTTATCACCACATAACTCACAAAAAGAATCCATTACCTTGACTTCATGTGTGTTGTTTGGTTTTTGCATGTTCGACCATCTTGGTTAAAGTGGCCAATTGTGCCAAATTGAATCTGATGATCCTAGTTCATGTATTGTGGCTTGGCGCCTAACCTCCTCTTCTAGTAGATGGGAATTGATAATCATTCTGGCCAGCCCGCTTTAAAATTTGCATTGCTTCTCTCCGTGACTTATCTAGAGTATGCCGCTTGCCGAGGCATCTAGCATCATCCTTGTTGGTGTATTCACGGCATTGTAAAACATTGTTACTTGAGTCCACACCGAAACTGCAGTAAAGGGCATTTGTGTAGAAGTTCTCTATATCGCCTCCCAAGCCTCGTGACATGGATTCATCATCCGCCCGCCAAAAAAAAGAAGTAATGTCGTTACGGTTTATCACCAAATTTGTAGGATTAAATCTAGCAAGGAAATCACGACAAAGATCAGTCCAAGATGCTATGGATCCGCAGAATGCTATTCAACCATGCTTTCGCCCTATCCTCGCTGAATAGGGGAATAATCTTAATCGTAAGACATCGGGGTGACTCGCGTATCTTGAACGAGTTGCAAATCTCGAGGAAAGATTTCAGATGTTGTCGCATCTTCGCTTGTCGAGCCGCCAAATTGACCAATTGTGTTGATCATATTAAACATTACCGGTTTCAACTCAAAGTGGTCGGCTTCAATTTCAGGTGCGATAACTCCCGGTTAAGTCCATCAAGATCTTCTTCAAGATAGTCTCGAATAGTTCTGTTTTGTGCAAGAATCACTCCTCCTCCCGCCGAACATCTTGATTCATATTGCCGCCTTGATTTGCCATTGCTTCTCTTATCCTTCGCCTAAGTCTTTGTAAGGTTCGCTCGATTTGGATCAAAGGGATATTTCGTGAAGTCGGTCTCGCCGGTCATATACCAATGCAAAACCAAAGTTTGTTAGCCCTTTGAATTTTAAACAAGAAAAAAAAAAAGAAAGTGCAAGAAAATAAAACAAAGTCGCTTATTGCCAATCCCGCAACGGCGCCAAAAACTTGTTGCGCTGTAATAAGTGCTACGCAAATGTGCAAGTATACACGCCGCAAGTTATAGTATAAAAGATATCGCCTCCACAGGATTGGTGCCACTTCAAGAATCTAGTCTCTGCAATCGAAAAAAAAGTAAAAACACAAATAAAGGATTATAGAGTTTAACTAATAACTAATCTAGAAAGCAATAAAGTAAAAGAAAAGATGAATCAAATGAGAGAGAGATAGGCCAAAGTTATCGTGAGTTGAGGTGTGATAGCCGATTGATTGTCTTGGTAAAAGAGTGCACGGGCAACTCAGCTTGCCGCCGGGCAACTTGCACAACGGGGTTGCCTTTGGCAACTAATCGATGGTTGCTCGGGCAACTAGTTGGGCAACGGCGTCGGGGCAGCAACCTTCAAGGTTCGGCAGAGCGTTTCTTCAATGGTTTCTTCTTATCCCTAAGTCGAAACCTAGCTACTTGTGCATGCCTTGATAATACATCCTCGCGTGAATCAAGGGTGAACAACAACCAATCTTGCGCCTCCTTCTTACTGGCTCTGCTGCCTCTTCATGCATTGCCCTGGCAACTAGCTCTGCATATCCTTCATGCATTGCCCCGCAACTAGTTTCTAGCATTGCTTTGGCAAGTGATCCCGCACACACACACACAAACACACCAAAGCAGCATCTTTTTCCACAAAAATCACTGCTATGTAATCAAGCAGCACTCTTCATTGAACAAGGCATCATGCCTTGGTCGATTTCCACTTGACGAACGCCTCTCTCAATGGATTGCTTCTAATTTCTTCTCAGATGAGACCTTTACTCCGACTGGCTGCGGCAGATTTGGCTCTCGATCTCTCGATCATCCTCATCATGGTGATATGCCTTCAACAAACCTTACATGAAACACCGGATGAGCCTTGGAGCAATTGGCGGCAACTCCAGTTGATAGGCCATGGTGCACTCCGCTTCACAACTTTGAATGGCCCTCATCGCCGCCGCACGCTTCTCCCTTGTGATCCGCTGCGCAAGATCGCCGCTTTGGCAAGAACAGATCACCAACCTCAGTACACATCCCGACGCTTTCGATCCGCCTACTTCTTGGTCCGCTTCCCGCTTTGCGCATGCACTGCCAGTTACAAAGCCTGCGCCAATTCCTGGCAAATGATAGTCAGCGATTCTGCCGGGTAATCAGTCACAAACTGCATTCGCAAGCTGGTCAGCGCCCGGTTACACCTCAACGGACTCCGCTGTCGCCTCGCCTCCGCTGTAGTTGTAAGAGAATCCAGCTACATCTAATACCTTTGTCCAAACATCGATTAGCACTCAAGATAGCGGCTCGGTAGATCTCTAACGAGTGCATTCACTCTCTTGCTTGCCCATCTGGCCTCGCTGGTGGACACTTGTCGCAGAAGTTCAAGTTTGAGCCCAACAACTTCGGAATAACAACTTCCGCCTCGAACCTCGCAGAAACTTTCCGTGGTTCCGACGATAATGGATTGTAGAACACCTCAAAGATCACCACATGCTTGAGAAAAAGTAGTCGCTTTCTCACCGACACACTGATGTTGGATAAATACCGCATACTTGGAAAAACTCCTTCGCGTAAATGTTCATAATATTAGACTTTCCACAACAATCAAAACCAACTATAAAACTATGGAAACATTTACCCATGGTTTCTCCTGGCAAAGGCCGCAATAACCCCCGCTGATTTTTCTCGCCGATCTTGTCTTCACGGGCACACAAGGCAAGTTCACATAGGCTTCAACATCACCGCCGCATGCCACAATAGTGTTCGCCATCAAGGCCAATGTCCGTATCCTCGATGTCCCGCCCACTTGGAATCATGGCATTCCTTCATGAGCCTTTTTTCGATTCCATCAAACCGAGGTACAAAGCAGTAATGCCCACGAACAAAACAACAACCTTCCCTAGCCAAAACCTCCGGGTTTTGCCTCCTTCGCAAGTTCGATCAATGACGGCCGCCGGATCATGTGTCAATCCCTCCTGATGCGCTCCAAAGATCGGGTCCCTCCGCAAACTCGCAAACCCATGGTATACCTTGCTTAGAGCATCGCCACGGTTAATTCACCTTCCCGCTTTGTGCTCCAAAGTAACGCCGAACTCGCAAGAAACTCCCGCCAACGAGCTTGTTTCGGGACAACTTTTTCTGAGTCAAGAAGTAATCACATGACATTGTCTGTGTGTACAATTACGAACTCGACCCAAGCACATAGTGTCTCCATGAGACAACGTACTACCGCTCTCATCTCCTTCTGGATGGTGTATTCCGCCGGTCCCATTGAGCTGCTTTATGCAACCGGATGTCCTCTTGCATTAAGACCCCACCAATGGCAATGTCGATGCATCACAGGAACTTCGGAAAGGTTTGTGTAATGGCAACACTAAGACATGTTCACTCACCATGGCGAGCTGATCTTATAAAAAGCTTTTCGCACTTCATCCCCAATCCCACGCATTGTCCTTCTTCAAGAAGTCGGCCAACGGCGCGGTAATTTTGAGTAGCTTTGACAAAACCTCCATAGTAATTCGCCAACCCTGTGAAAGATCTCAACCTCGTTATATTAGTTGGCGCTTCTCCCATTCTTCAATGGCTCAACCTTCTCTTGTCCATTCGGATCATACCTCTTCCAATAATGTGGCTAGGAAAGGAACCGCTTTCACGGCAAATGAGCACTTCTCCTCTTGACATACAACTCATTTTTCCCGCAAGACTTTGAACACTCAAAGTGTTCGACATGCCTCCAATGTCTTGTCAGAGACGCATTTATGTCGCCGAGGTAGACTACAATAAACTTGTCCAGAAATCCGTTGTAAAGAGACCTTATTCATCGTGGTGATGTAAAGTAATTTGAGCATTCTGTGAGCCGTAAATGCATCACAAGATACTGAAGAACCATACCCGTCACGCCAGTCGCTTCTACCATCACCCCGGGCTATTCTCGACTTGGCAAGAGTCCGATCGCAGTCCAACTTGGCGAACCACCTTGCACCACACAAGCTGGTCGAACAAGTCCGCAAATGAGGGAATCGATACTTGCTCTTCTACTTAGCTATTCGGGCTCTGTAGTCGGCGTAGACACCCGTATGACCCATCGCGTTTTTTCGAACAATACTCAAAGGCACCGTAGGGTGCCTTACGGGCGATAAATCAGCATCTAGGAGATCGCTCAACTGCTTGCATGATCCTCTAACTCCGCGTGGCTAGTTTGCAGAAGGGCTCGAGCGGGGCCTGACCGCACAAGCTCAATCTTGTGATCAACATCCTCTTGGAGGCAACTCCTTTGGCAACCTCGATCATCATATCGCAAATTCCACCAAGACTTGCCCCACTTACCTGGACTCCTCACTGCGATGGCTGAAGCTACATCGACACCAAGGTCGCGGCATGGTCGGCTCCTCCCGCTACGCCTTTGAAAAACCAATCATGGATAGAACTTGCACCTACCTAACCTCACCACCGAACAATGCATTGATTTGATCTAGAATGCACGCACATTTAAAAAGCGAATAGTGGTGCCGCTGATCCCGCCTAGAAAACTTAACCTAAGCACAAAATCAAAGT
>JAGYYJ010002518.1:0-17720 GCA_019671005.1 Hibiscus mutabilis
ATTTTTTTATAAATAAGGTTTTTCTTGATTCATCAACAAGACATTGTAATGAAAAAACAAATTTGTGTGGCTTTTCACAAGTCATGGCTGTAAATGACATTATTTTGGTTCACTAACATACATATATACGTGTGAAATAAAAGATATATAATATTCTTAATCAACATAAAATTATAATTGGTAAGAAACGTGAGGAATTCAATATTATTTATTGATGAAATCATTTGAAAAAATTATTTAAAGAAATTCACTAATTAATCGAGTGGTCAAAAATGTTTATGTTACACCATTTTGTATAGGTTCGAATCTTGACATTGGTCTTAAGAATATAATACATATCTCCTTAATAAAAAAAATCAAATTTAAGAGACAACAATAAATTATATATTTTTTAAAATGGTTAAAATATTATTTTATTGTTGTCTTAATTTTTTAAATGGGAAGATGACACTACTAGTCCTCAATAGATTATACTCTGAATAAATAGCTTGCACTCAACCGTCAACTCTCAATATTATTTACATAAGGAATCCAACAAGTGGGATGTTCATCATAGGAGACACGGGTTTAAATCGCTTTGTCTACAAGTAAGGACAGAGTCAGGATCGAACATTGGCAGGGGCTCAAATATTGAATTTAAAAAATGCAATAGCTTATTAAGTATTTAAACTCAAAATTCATAAGACAATGCCTAATTTGTCTAATATTTAAATTTTATAATAACCTAAATTGTTATTGAGCCAAAAAATTAAGGATACGGAATCATTCTTATTTAATTCAACTCCTACTTGATTATATATTTAATAAATTCGTATATTTTTTAATTTTAATATTTATTTTTACAGGGACTATTGGATATAACCATATAGCTAAAGGTTGTTAGTATGGTTAGATAGCAGTTAGCTTGTTTAGTTTGTTATGGCTATCAAGTTCAGTGTATAAATAGACACTGTAAATCTCCCTCTAATGATATGAATGGAAATCAGTTTCCAATACTCAATTCCTCGTTCTTTCTACTGCATAAAATCATAAACTTTCTTAGTTTCTCTTAGCTGTAAATCCTAACATGGTATCATTCGCCAAATTGATCCTTGGTGGTTTTTGTTAAACTTTCTTTCTCAGCTGTTTTTTCCTAAAATTTGTCCCGAATTCTTGGATTTTTTTTTTGGGTTTTTTCATGATGTTTACAAACAAGAAGATTAGTGTTGTTCTTGACGAGATGAATTTTCTTCTTTGGAAGCAACAAGTGTTGTTTACAGTGCGTAGTCACAAGCTTGAAAATTTGCTTAATGTTGCTGGAGTTTCTTCTCCGAATGAAGAATATGAAGATTTTGTTGCTCAGGACAGTGCGCTTGCTTCTTGGTTGCTGTCGACTATTAGCCCACATCTTCTTCCTCAGTTCGTTGGTGCAGAAACTGCTGCTGGTGTGTGGAGCGCTGTTTCAAAGTTCTTTGCCAATTGCTCCACTACGTTCGTTATGAGCCTTCATTATAAGTTCCAGTCAATCAAGAAAGGGGAAGAAACCATGAGAGTCTATCTTACGCAAATAAAAGAGGTTTGTGATTCTTTAGCCTCTTGTGATAGTGTTGTTTCTGATGTTGAACAAATTGCGAGTATTCTTAATGGTTTGCCTCGAGATAATCAGCCCTTTGTGGCTGTTATAACTGCGAGTAGAGAGTCTTTTACTCTTGATGGTGTACGATCTTTGCTGGTTGATGCTGAGACACAATTAGCTGGGTATAATGCACAAAGTGAAATGTTTCCTGTGAGTGTTAATGTAGCACAAACCACTATCCCAGGTCGTGGTAATATTTTTCGAGGGAATCGTGGTGGTAGACCTCCTGCTAATATTTTAATTTTACAACAGGCGCCAGGGGCCTTGGGCCTCAAGAGAGCTTCGTCCTTGTTTACAAGGTGTATACGCATTGTTAAAAGATTAAGAATATATATGAACAGATACTAGCTTGAAATCACCTTTATATTATTCAAAAAAAATATTATTTACATAAGACATGGTCAGATTTGGAATTTTCAAAAATACCGTGAATAGTGAAACAATATACACTTAGTAAATTCCGAAAGTGAAGGATGCAAAGAGCAAATAAAAAAGAAAGCAACAGGAAAGGGATAGCACGAGGAAGAGAAGATGAACTGAGCTTCTTGTCAACGAAGAAATATTAATATTTCAGAACAGTGCATGCATGCATGCATGACTCTGCATCATCGTATTATACATAAACCCAAAACATAAACTCTTCTATTCTATGGAGGATTGATATATATTTGTTCCTTGCATTTTGCAATCTTTAAAAAAGACGGTATAAAACCGGAACAAACAAACAAAAAGTAAATTGTCTTGAAATTTGTGAAAATTTTCGATGGAAAGTTGTCACGTGACAATCAACCTGCAAATAGCTTTTTAGGCAATTCAATATCTTATGAAGGACCTTTTGCCAAAAAATGGCCTAAATTTTCCGAGGGGAAAAAACACAACTTAATTGATTAAATCAATGTTATTACACAAAATAATACTCCAGGGTCATTCTGGTAAAAACATTTAATTACTAACAAAAAGAAATATCAGATGAAACATCTTTTTGAGTACAAAGCTTGTGTTTATTACCCAGATAATGGAGATAGAAAAGAATAGTAATGATTTCTGCTTTGGCGGAACTGGAAACCCTTTGTTCGTTTATTTACTGAATGTTTTTACAGAGTACTGCAGTCAAAGTTGTCGGGGTGAATCTTTTTCTTACCACGCCAAAATCTGTTGGGAATAATTGTGTAAACCCCAAAGAAACAGGCCATTACCACGCGTGCACTGTGATCCGATGGTCTCTAACATCTAAAACATATGATCGGATAAGATGTCTCCACGTCACCATACGGTGTTAGTTCGCAAAAACATAATGGTGTTTAGTTGTTGGGGTTGACGGAGGTAAACTGTAATCATTGAGGCTTTGACTATTTGACCGCCGTCCTAATCCATTTTTCCCATTATCTCCTAAATTAACGGGAAAATGTTGAAATTTTTGTTTCTATAATATTTTACGCATAGGATATATTTTTAAAAAATATATATAAATTGAATTGAAAATTAATAAATATTTTTAATATTCATGAATATTTTATATGATAATATATTGCTTGTTTTTTTCAAAAAAAAATACTATATTGCTTTTTATAAAAAAATGAAAACCGATCCAAATCCAATAGTGTTAAGAATTCACAAATTCAATATTATTGGCTGGTTAGACCATTAGATTTCTGTTTAATATGTTCACCAATAAATATAAACCTACTTCAACCAATTAAATTGTTGATTTTTATTTCTATCTCATTTTTAATTTTTTATAACAATTTACACAATTACACGGTAAAATAATTAAAAACTAAATATAAAAACTTCTTACACCTACTCGAGTTCTATTTAGTCTTAAACAATGACGTCGTTTTTTCAAAGAACTGGAGCCACATAATGGCCAATTGAACCTTGTACAAACTTTTATAAACAATGTCTACTTTGGGTTTAATTATTTATTTGTAGCACTGTGTTATATTGCATATAGGTTAATCAATATACTACAACGATTAATTTATAATTTTTTTTAGTGTAATTGGATGATAATGTCTAAAATAATATATTTATCTTATTATGGTTAACTAACGTACTGCAACAGTTAACCATGAACATCCTTAACATATATATTATATTCAACTTTAAAGCTTATGTCATGAATTAATTTGACCTCATTAGAAATAATTAAAAAATAGTTTATATATTTTAATACATGAAAAAAGAAAGTAGATTTTAAATGTATAAAATTTATATAAGACAAGAGATACGTAAAATTGCCCAAAAATTATATATATCCAAAGATTGGCAATTTATATAAAAAAAACATTTTAATAGTTTTTTTTACTTAAATAACCCTCTGACAATGTTATCTAGAAAAAAATGACCCTCAAATCATCCACGTAAGGCGTACTTGCATTTTTGAAAACGCGAACTATGACCTCTCGTTCTACAAATAGCGAGTTCCGTCCGACGTGGTCAGACTTTTCAGATAACGTAATTTAAAATTAGTGGATAAGAAGTCACGTTTTGGAAAACACGATGTCCCCGAAAAATTGAAGGGACACATAAATGTATCGTGGTAATTACTGTAAGGAACGCTCGCTTTGGAAATAGCGAGTTCCCTTTGAACGAGAACCCTAAACCCTAATAAATATTTTTAAAAGGTTATAATTATTACTTAATTAAAATTTTACTGAATTGACTTAATTTTTTAATGTGTAATTAACATATTATATTTATTCGAGTATATAATTTAGCCTATTTACTTTATGTAATTATATTATTTAAAAAATTCTAAGTATTCGAAAGATGATGTTTAACCGTATATAAAAAGTAACTTGAACTAAATATTTGTAAGATTCTAATTTTTTGAAAGATGATTTAAGTAGATGAAAAATCTTAATTATTTGGAATGATTCTAAATATAAAATATTTATTTTCTTAAATTAAATATTCTAATTATTGTAGGATATTTGGAATAAAAAATCCTAATTTAAATGGATTTCATATTTATTAGGTTTTAGATATAATCTAAAAAAAGTTATTATTTAAAAGAAAACATAGTATTTAAATTTTATTAATATTTAATAAATTTTAAATAAAATATGGTATTTAAATTTTATTAGTATTTAATAAATTTAAAAGAAAACAGGGTATTTAAAAGATATCGTCTTAAATGAAATATAAGTCCAAACATCAGTCTCAAATGAAGATAAGTTCCAATACTAGGCCTGTAACCTTAAATATTACGAAGATTTTTCTATTAATAACCCGAAAAAACACCTCCAACATGCCTACCAAGCCATTTCAACTTCTTATTCTTCGACAAAAACTAACATTGGAATCATTTTCAATGCGCTTTTTACACAGTGTGCAATGTCTACTATGTGTCAATATCAGTATCAAATGGAAGATAAGTTTCAATACTACAACTCTACGCTGAAATTTTTTCTAAATTATCTAACTAATGACACGATAAAACGCCTCGAACATACTTATACACCATTGTATTTCAGCATGGATTACGAGGACCTCGCTTTTTGCAGAAAAGCGATGTCCTCTTTAATTTCTATCGCCATATATTCAATTTCTCGGGGACCTCACATTTTTTAAAACGCGACTTTTTATCCACTAATTTTAAATTACGTTATCTGAAAAGTCTGACCACGTCAAACGTAACTCGCTATTTGTAAAATGTGAGTTCATAGTTCGCGTTTTCCAAAATGCGAGAACGCTTTATATGGACAATTTAAGAATTATTTTTTTAGATAACATTGTGAGAGGTTTATTTACGTAAAAAACTATTAAAAAAAGTTTTTACATAAAATTGCCAAATTTGGACAATCCTTTTTTGTTTGTTTTGTTTTTATTTTTAGTATTTCCCATCTAATTTTTTAACTTCTCAAGCCCCACAATTTTTAAATAAATTATTTGGGGTCAGAGCTTAGCAGCTAGCACACAAAATGTAATAATTGGGTGTCTTGGAGGGGAGGCCGAGTGCATTGATCACTATGAGAAAAAGAAAATAAAAGAAAAGCCGCCCACTAAGCGCTGCCATTTGGTAGGTACAGTCGACAATGTTTTATTTATATTTTAACTGTTTATTTTATTTTTTCGTTGCAAGGAGGGCCTGCTTCCTGAATACTATAATTCTCTGTTGATTTTTTAATATTTAATTATGGGGTTAGTTGATTAAAATAATGTGGAAAAATCAAGCTTCATGAATTTAATATAGTAGCTAAAGATTTCATAATCTCCACCTACAATATCCTGTCTAATGCATTTGAAAATAACAAGTTTTTAATATGTATTTTTCTATCTTTTTTATTAATAAAAGATGAAAATTTGTTTTTATTAATGAATCACACCAACCGTTGTAGGTTAAAAATTATAATGTAGCTTTTTTAGTGGCTTGATAGCTAAATTAACAGTTAGTTAATAATTCGGCCTTAGCTTAACAGTTGTTATTCTTTCCAAGAGAATTGAGTTTGCGGTGTGTTTAGGTGGATTTGAATATCAATTTATTAAAATGTTAAAAAAATTAATTTATTTAATCTCGAATTGACCTGTAACATCAACATGTTAACCATTTATATAGCTCTAGTGATATTTTTTATCATCAAAAGTTTCGAAAAAAATCATTTTAGTCTTTAAATTTTTTGTTGGCTTATTTTGATCCTTGATTGAACCAACTAATAGGAAAAAATTATCAACGTGTTAAGTTGACCTAGATTATTTTATTTTTTACGCATAAGTACAAAGCAATGGACATCAACATTGACAAAATAACAAACATTATATAAACAAATTTATTAGTTTTTCATCATTTAATTTAATTTGATAAAAAAATTAAATTAAAAAATAATAAAGTTGTCATTAAATCTTTTATATAAAACATAAATATGAAATGATGTGCGAAAAATGTCGCTAACCATTTTGGTCCATCCATGCCCAACTAACGATACCACGAAAATGAACATGCAATCGTTGCTAAGATGTTCTAATCTCAAAAAACTATATGTGTGTGAATATCAGTCTAAGGGGATATGGCTAAATAAACTTTTATGATTAATAGTATTTAATATTATTAAAAATTCGAAACTATTAAAATTAACATTATTTTGTAACATTTTTTAATTTAATTATTATTGAGACTCTATCAATTTTGAAGTTTAATAAAATTAAATATTGTTCCAATCTTGTTGATTTAATTATTTTTTTAAGACTTGTCAATTTTAAAATTCATGAAATTAAACCCTAAGCCAAACCTTTATTTTTTATGGTTTAATAACTTTTTTTAAAATTTATTATTTTTTAAAATAGTTTAAAGGTGATTACACCTTTTAAATCGAAACTGACGTTTGCATACATAGTTTTCCCTATCAGATATTACCTTCTTCCTTAATTTCATCCTAATTTTACCCTGATCTGTGTCACACTCTCATGCATGGTTTCCCCCTATCGGATTGACGCTAGTTCCGCTGACAAGGATTTTCTTTAGTTACTTAGGATTCATTCAATCGGCCATTTCTTATAAATATCTTTGATAAAGTAAATTAATTAATATCAGTCAGCAAAAGTCAAAAAAAGAAAAATAATATCAGTCAGCGTTTCGCTTTTCTTTCTTCACTACTATATGTTTGGGCAACAAATACATAAAAGCTGAAGTAGCAGGCAAACCGGGGAATTGACGCATCTGGTTGATTTAATGCAATCCCTTGTCTCTTTTTTGTCTAATTACGAGGATTCAACCTATGGACTAATTAATTTGAATAAGATATTCCATATGTTTATTATAAAATAATTTTTTTAATTTAATTGTTCTATTTATAATATTAAAATTTAAACTCTTAACTTTATTTAAAAAATTTAGTACTTTATCTCAGTAGATTAACCGACTGTTGGTTAATCCTCCGTCCTTTAATGGATGATGGAGTGAAAGAAGAAAAATATAAAATTAAATGAGATTCGTGGAGTAAATTTAAAACCCCTTCAAAATCAATTCTTTCAATATATAAATATTTAATATACCATGTATTACATTTATTTTCAAATGTCAGCTTGAGCTAAAAATAATAATTCAAATACATGTCAATTGATACTGCGGTTGATTAGTGGCAGATCTAGAATTCTTTTAAAGGCGTGTACAAGTTAAAATATTTTTGATGGTAGGCATAAGTCATAAAAATCTCAAAATTTTACGGTGGGCACAAATCATAGAAATTAAGGACTTATTTATAAAAATTAAAAAATTTGAAGCCAAATGTATGAATTTTAAAAATTTTAGGATAGGCTTGTGCCCATCCAATAATACATGTGGCTCCACCACTGTGGTTTATATAATATACATGAGGATGTGAGACCAAGCATGCTCAAAAGCTCAATATCATTTGATTTATAGATGAGATAAGTCTAAATGATACATGGATTGTACACTAAATGTTCATTAAAACAATTCAAATATATTAATGATTTTTTTTTATATAAATCATGATCCTACCTAGAAGGGGTGAGAAAGGGGACTCTATGAGAAAGAAGTAAAGTGTTTTTAGTGAGTCTAGAACTAATAACCTACAGGAATATGATGAAATAAAGATGAGAAGCTTGACAACTGACCAAATATACTTACTTAAATATATGAATCTATTATGTATATTTTTTGGATAAGTAAAAATTTTATTCATCCAAATCTATTACTCCTACATATTTTGTTCCATACATAAATTATAGAGTTTTTCAAATGTAAATTGCGTGAATCATATCGAAAATCATTTAAAATACAAACATATTTTAAAGGTTATCCCAAATCAACTCGAATCAATTTTCGATAATGTAAACTACAAAGTTCTCAGCCTATGGAATTGTTTCTTTCAATGAACAGCGAAAATTCAGTTCGTTTCAAAAGCATATGGAATTCATTTAGATTGCCTCCATTATCTTTTTTTTTCTCCCTCAAAAATGCGTTCTCAGCCTCAAAAAAAGTTAGAATACTGCTTACACACCCATCACTCATTTCACTTTAAAACAAGAAACAGTAGCTCCATTAAATGAAAGAAAATATATACCGGAATTCAACTTTGCTTACTGATTGCAACCCATGAATTTTGTCAAGGTTCTAAAATGACTGCTCAATTTTTGGGGTTAATTAAACATTTTTGGTTATCATGTTGGGATAAAATGATTAAAACATGGAGGGCCACGTGATCTTTACCAAACAAGAAACATGAATTTTTTTGTGCAGGCTCTTAGATATTTGTTTTTCAGACAGACATGCAAATCCTTGATTAAGCCTACAGAATTGATTATATTTCCATGTGCTCTTGATTTCCATTTAACACTGCAGCTATGGATAGAGTTGAATTATTGATGAGGACCTAGCTGTCAAAATATACACACAAATAATTCAATTAAAGGTGAATGTGTCTGAAATCAGTAGCAAACACCTCATCGATAACGATATAGGGGAAGGGTCCCTGCAAATGACTTGCAGGAAATGCGAGATGTTTAAGTATTTCTACCGTAATTTAAAAGAAATAAATCAACAACAGGGGTGGGACAAAACTCCATATTTATGACCCTGTCATGGACCATGAATTTCATTATTGTTATTATTACAGACAGCTGCTTGTGCCACTTCAGTTTCTTTTCTTTGTAATTATGATCCATGAAGCACACTAACCAGATTAATTAAAGAGGTTTACTGTTAAATGTGGTTTAATAAAGGCTTATAATTAGTAATCTAAACGCAAGGCATTTACAGTTTGAATCCAAACAACATGAAAGTAAGACAAAGGGTTTCGAAAATTGTTTTAATCGGCAAAAAAAAGAAAGTTTGGAATGTTAATTTTGATATTAAGGATGGCAGTGGTGAGGGGTAGATATCAGGAATTATTATGATATAATATGGTTAGGACATTAAAACATGGATCTGTCATGCATTAAAATCTGGGAATATTTTTGCAGATTGATTGGACCATTCATATGAAATGTAATAAAAAAACTTTTGTAGTTGATCATCAGCATTATTCTGCGCAACCCATTGTTGATAATACTTTGACCATTTGATATGGCAAAATCAATCATCCATTATATGAAAAATGCCAAGCAAAGGAATATTGAAGAAGTGGTTAAAGCTTTCGATGGGTTATTGTACTTATTCCCTTTTGGTTCTTAAACTATGATAACGATGGAAACCTAATCGCAGCAGCACACTGAAAATGGAAGCTATGGAATATACGTATACAAACACAAACATATATACGTATATGTACTACAGCCAAGATAAACCACATATACTGATTGCGTTGTCGGATTTGAGGTCCGTGTGTCACCATCCAAATAAATTGGTTATAGGTGTGTGTAATAATTATAGCACAGCACGAGAATTCCATGCAATAATCTAACACCAGCGTGTAATAATCCGGCAAGTTTAGCGTGTAAAGAAAAAATGGTCTTTTGATCTGCTCCTTGCTATGCTTGTTTGTGGTGACTACGGAGTGAAAAGTGTGGGCGGTCAGGACTCAGGACTTGTTTAGCCGCAAACTATGCGATTTACTAAGCTAAAGTGCAAGACAATAGTGACAAAAGCACCTACCTGCAGATTATGTATCGAATAAATCTCTTACGATGAAATCTAACCTTAAAATTAGATTGGATTTGGATTTAGACATGGATATGGTGGAATAGCCAAATTCCACGGATTTGTTTTCCCCATATGATTTTGCTGCTCTGTTTTGTTTGTTTTGGTACCGACCTCATTAAGACATTAACGATAACATGATCAAAGCTTTTTATGAGGATAGTGGTGGAGAAATCCTTTGCTAAAAAATTGATAACCTATCATAAAATATTATTTTTGGTATAATACATTTTCGTTTTGTAATAGTAATTCTCTCTTTCAACAACGTTGTTTTTAAAGTTCAAATTTAATTTTTTTATTGAGAGAATAATGTACCTTATTATTACATACAAACCTTGTTGAACATATGTGGATGAAAGTGAATCTCATTATGGCTTTATAGACAATATCTTTTTTTAAGTCATTTCCAATACAATATGTAACTTCACAATTTTAAATTCGTTTGTTTTTCTTTTTTTTTCGATACAAGATAGATACATCCTATCGAATAGAAATTCTCTACCTTTTTGTCATTTCTATCTATGTTCCACATTAAAAAAATGGTTTAGGTTTAGTGTTGAGGTATATGGTTAGAGTTTATGGTTTAAGGTGTAAGATTTAAGATTTAGAATTTATGATTTAAAAATTAAGATTAAGGTGTAAATTTATTTTTTTAGTGTTGAGGCATAAAAAGAGACATCAGAGAGGGAAATATGATTTTTGTTCCATTCTATCTCCCTTCTCAAGATTTGAGGTTTCTAAACTTTCGAAACTTTATATTAAATGAAATTTACACCCTCGATTTTAATTTATTTTCATGTAATCAACTCAGTTTAACCAATATTTAATTTGTTGCCAATATAGCTTCCTAAATTAGTGCAATAATTATGTGTTGAACCCTTGTCCCAACTCCCAAATTTGACTTTTATATCTATTAGTTTATAATTTGTTACAACAAAGGTAATATCATGGGCGGAGCCATTGTGGAGCCTGTGAGGGCCATGACTCCCCTAAAATATGGTAAACTAATTTTTAGTCTTTTGAAATTTTTAAATTTTTTAATTTGACCCCTTCAAAAATTTTAAAGGTAAACTACACCAGTAGTCATCGAACTATAGTTTCTTTTCTATTTTGGTCACCAAATTATTTTTTTGGCAAAAACATCACTAATGTTATGTTTCCTTCCTATTTTGATCACCGAACTATTTTTTTGTCAAAAATATCACTAATGTTATGTTTTCTTCCTATTTTGGTCACAGGCTATTAAAAACTTAACAGTTTTGCTGACGTGAAATTTTGTTTTTTTAATTTTCCATACCATTTCTTCTCTCTCCTTGTAAGCAATATATGTTATTTTGTAATATTTTTATTCAAACTAACAGGATGGTGACACGTGTCACTGCCTATTAGTGGAATAAAAGGAATGAAAAATCAAGCCCCTTAGGCAGACAGAGAGATGGTGACACGTGTAGCTGCCTAATAGGATGGTGACACGTGTAGCTGCCTAATAGGATGGTGACACGTATAACTGCCTATTAGTCGAATCTCTCTGGCTGCATAAGGGGCTTGATTTTTCATTCATTTTATTCCACTAATAGGCAGTGACATGTGTCACCATTCTGTTAGTTTAAATAAAAATATTATAAAATAACATATATTGCTTACAAGGAGAGAGAAGAAATGACATGGAAAATTTTAAAAATAAAATAAAATTTCACGTCAGTAAAATCGTTAAGTTTTTAATAGTCGGTGACCAATATAGAAAGGAAACATAACGTTGGTGATGCTTTTGCCAAAAAATTAGTTCGGTGACTAAAATAGGAAGAAAACATAACATTAGTGATGTTTTTGCCAAAAAAATAGTTCAATGACCAAAATAGGAAATAAACAATAGTTCGACAACTACTGATGTAATTTACCCAAATTCTAAATATGTTACTATAATTAAAAAAATGAAAAATTTTAATTAAGTATTCTTCTAAAATTTTTAAAATTTCAAATTAAATCTCAAAAATTTTAAATTAAACATCTAAATTTTTTGAAATTTTAAAATAAGCCTCCTCAATTTTGGTTTCCAAGATCTGCCCTAGGTAATATATGTTATTATTTTATTAAAAGACATTAATTTGTTAAACAAAATGACATGATTATATTGATTTAAACGTCACTTATGCTTTTACGACGAAATGATGAAATGAAAATATTTTTTAGAGTAATTATTCTATGCCCAGGCGCTAGTGTTTTGTTTACAAAGTGCCTTAATTTTAGGGTTTATAAACTCTGATTAGGGTTTAGAGGTTTTAGTGTAGTAGTTTTAAATTTAAGGGTTTAAGTGTAGTAATTTTAAATTTTGAGTTTAGGGTTAAAATTTAACGTTTATATGTTAAAATTTAAATCTCTAACCATATTAGCATAAACCCTAACCATAAACCCTAAATTCTAAAAATAAACCATAAATTCTAAACCCCTACACTAAATCTCCTAAACTCTAAACTCTAAAATTAAGACACTTATAAAAACAAAAAGTTCTACCGCAGATAATAATCCATTTTTCTAATGACAGATGCGAATAACTAAACTGTATATGTCATAAAAGTTGGATAACTAGCAGTGCAGTTTACCCAAATTATTAATTCGTGAGAATGATAATAACACAGAGAAAATTTGCACGAATTACAATGTTTGTATTTGGGTCTTGTAAAAGTTGATTGTTTGAAGAGGTCAAGAATTTTAAAGGTGCAGAAACCGACAAGGCTACAAGGTCTGAACTAATCAGTTAATGAAGCTTGCTTGCTACACCTTAACCCCATCTATGAAATACAATAAATACTGCCAGTAAATGCGAAAATAGTAAAAGACAGAATTGAACAAGAAAACGAAAATAGTAAACACATTGTGTTAAGCTGTTTGAGACTTTGAGGGCCAGTTTTTCTTTAACTACAAACAAGGAATGGGAAAAAGAGATTACATGTTTATTGCTCTCGCATAAACAGTTTATAGACCTCCTAGTGTTTTGGGTCAAATTCGATCTTATCGTCTCTGTGAAGATTTCAATTTAATAATGATTTTTATTATTTTCAAGTTAATATTTGATACAACGAGGATATATAATTATATTAAATTAAATGAATTTAGTTTTAATTTTAATCGTGAGATTTGTTTGTTCACCTCATCCCTTAATCATGAGGTTATAAATTTGATTTTTACCCATAAGAATGAAGTATGTTTTATGGTCATCTGTTTATCTCCTTAGTGAGAACAAACACAATAAAAAAAATAGTCATTACTATCGGTGGTAAATACCTTAACTTAAACAAAAAAATATATTATACAAATCCTTGTTATTTATGTTTATTTTAAAAATTTTAATGTGATAAAATCTTATTAAGACTCCCGAAATCGAATGACAATTGAAATGTTGTAGCTATGTGGCATGCTAAAAGCCCATTATGTTTTCATGATTTAATAGGCCCAGCTTTACCGTTCCTTTACAATCTCCGTAGCATGTCGGTGGTTTGTTTTTTTTTTTCTAAAAAATTAAACGTATTAAAAACTCATTTTTAAAAAAATACAGAGATTGAATTTGCCGCCATTCCATTATTTTCTGAATCTTCATCAACCACTAAATCAATAAACGAGGTAAAATTTTCAAGATTACATGCAGATTATAATAGGTAAAACTTTCAAGATTACATTTTTTAATGTTCAATCTTTTAAAAAATATTAATTTCTCAAGTTTTTTTTTCCAGACAAGTATGTTTCATTCACTTAAAAAAGCAAAACTTGCATTTTCTCAACGTTAACGCATCATGATTCGTATGTGCACATATAAGTATATGAATTTGAACGTGTATAATTATATATTATCCGTGAAAAAAATATAAATGTTATATAAAAAATACACATTCCAGAATTGTGAAGTAGGTAGGCCCGGGCGTTGTAGGTGGCCCAGGAATGGATTCCCCTGGTAAAAGGCATTGGCGTTGAACCCAAAGTGTGAAACTCACAAGCTTAACAGGTCCCTGATTTTAGTGGTAGTGCTGTGTGGTCAAAGCCTACACATTTGGTCGTACGCTTAGCTCATTCCTATATTTACAAAATATACGAATTGCGGCCATCCTTGTCTTGGTTTCAAACTCTTGCAAAGTAGCTGCCGATGCTTCTTTCCATAACTTCATCGTATCTTCAGTTTAAAGTTTTACATCTACTTTTCGAATTTATTTAATACTAACTTAAATAATATAACAAAGTTTTATCAAAAAACCCAAAATCAAATCAAACACTGTCTGATCATGTCCGGAACAACCATAATTTTGCCTGTCTTTTATTTCTTTGATCCAACAAAGTTTAGACTTTTAAGTCACAATTGAAGTCCAGTATAGTTATGAAAATGACATTTCCATCATTTCATTAAAAATATCTGTAACAGCCCCTAGAGCGCACACAGTACATAATTTAGGAGAAACACCCCGACACTTTTTTCTTTTGTCATATTTAGAGTAGGAGAAAACAATATGATTGCTAACGTTGATTGTTTTTTCAGACTAGCTTTCCATCTTAAAGGTTAAAGAGTAAAGACATCGATTGCTGTTTTAAGCTAACGTTCCCATTCGAAGTTGGAGTATAGTTTAAGCAGTTTGTGATCTTATTTTATTCTGAAATTTGTTAACTATTTGTACGGCTTTCAGACGAGGAACAACATCTAAAGTGAATGGTTGGGGGTAAAAGAACAGCACCGGTTCATTCTGTTGGTAGCTTGCTTAAATGAGAAAATTTGGAACTGTACCTTCCCAGAAAACACCATTGTATATACACACATTGCAATATTTGACAGAGCGCGCTTGAGTTTGGAGTTATTCAAATTTGGATATGCTAAGACCAACATTGATCATGATACAAAAAAAGAGTTTACCCCAAGAGTGTTTATGTGCAAGGGTAAAGTTAGAAATTTTGTTTCGGGATTGAAATAAAAAAAGGTACATTTTTGTGAAAAAAAAGTTTTAAATTGAAACTTTAATTTTGGGAAGAGGTTAAAAGTACAAAATTTTCATTTAATTAAGGAGCTAATAGGGATTAAATTAAAATGGCTATTTTTTTGAAGGACTAGAATTGCAATTTTACTATTAGTTAAAGGGGCCAAAACCAGTACTTGTTTGTCCTGGATTCACCCTGGTAAAATTATTTTGATTGCAAAACATTTTATAAAACTAATTCTTATGAAACTACAATTAAGCAATACACAATAAATAACTACAATTGTAATCAAATCACTTATAATAAATTATCGGACTAATAGCCAAAAAATTCTAAAGAAAATTCACATATTCACATTTGATTTTTTTAAAGTACAAAAGCATTTATATGATTGTTATGCGCTCCTTTAATTATATATATATATATATATATATATATATATTTAAATAGTGGACATTTGGGCATATTCCCATATAGCTCTTTTTGAAGATAGGAAAAAGTAACCATTCGAACCTAATAAGTGCCCAGTATAAAAACGGATGATGTTCATCCTAAAGTATTCCAGTAGAAAAGCGGATGATGTTCATCCTAGAAGGCATTGGTTCAAATCGTTTGTCTACAAGGTGTATGCGCAGTTAAATTTTTTATGAACATATATTACCTTGTAATCACTTTTAGACCATTAAAAAATAACCATTCTTAGATTAGATTATTAAATGTTGAAAATGTGATGTTAAATTGATACTTAATAAATACCATACATACCTTGAATGATTAATACATATCCCACTTTCATTTGGAATCATGCGTATAAGGCAATCAAGCCGCCCTTAATAAAAACCCAAACAATAAAATAAGAGGAAGGGACTTTGATACTAATACTAGATTAATCATTTTATAGTATGTTTGGTAATTATAGTTTATATTATTAATTGGCTAAATACTTATATAGGGGTCTGATATTTTAGGAGTTATTCATATTTGGATACAATCTTTTAAAATATCAAACAATAACTCCATCTTTTAAAATTTGCTCAGATAAAAACATGTCACAATCATATAAGATCTATATATTTTTTGCTTGTGCAACACTTACACAAACTCTGAACCATGTTGAACGCAACTCAGGCACATTGCGATTGGAAAAATGTCACATTATGAAAAATTGTGCTCAACATTATGCTCTCCGATAAAAAAAACTTTAAAAAAATAATTAAGTCAGTCAACAAATGTTAGAGCAAGTGGTTAAGTCTTCCGTTGACATTCTCCTACCCTCCTTAGGTTATGGGCTCAATGCCCAACAACAAGGGAGGAGCTAAAAAATTGTTTAAAGGGTGTCGTTTTTCTTAAATTATATATTTAAGGGCTGTCAATTATTTATAAATGGGTGTTATTTATTTATTTATTTTAAATTTTTATATATAAATTATATATATATAATTATCCCAAATAAATTTAGGGTGTCATATGACCACCCATACTAATGGCTGGCTCCGCCCATGCCCGGCAACAACATTTCTCCTTCCTCCTCTCCTAGGTTGTAGGTTATGTTAAAAAATCAATTAAGTCATTAAAAAAAATTACATAGATTGAGTTAATGCCATTAATAAAAAAATAAAAGTTAAATAATTTATTATAAAATAGTTAATTGATTTAAAAAATGAAAATTTGTAAAAATATTTAAAAATTACAAAGAATTCAAAAAAGTAGAACATGAACAATGTTGCATAGGAGAAATCCACTTCAAAGGATGGTTTTCAAATTTTTTTGAAATGATTATAAGTTTAGGGTTAAAATCACCCTAGAAATAAGCAAATTCTGGTGGCTTGTCATTTAAAAATGGAACATTAGCATAATTTTGAGAACCACTATCTTTTGGTGTGTATTAAAAATGTTAATGACAAGTGCTTAATTGAACAAGTTTTAAAAGGTTAGGTATTATTTGATTGTTTTAATAGGTTAAGAGCTTGTGTGAACAACCCTTGAAAGATTAGACCCTTATTTGTACATTTAACCTTATTATTTTAAGTATAATTTTTTCTTTGTAACTGGAATGATTGCATAATAATATGGAAAAAAGTATTAGTCAAGAATATTTTTTTTAAAAATAGTTGTTACAAATAATCTAAGATTTTCATTGTTACTTTTAATTGTATAAATTTTTTTAATTAGTATTATAAATACATTTTTATAATATTACTATGCAATGATAACGGACAAAAATTATCTGTCTCTTTTTTGTGCCTCTTTATGCTTCAATTTTAAAAAAATTAAATTTTAAGATTAATCCTAAATTCTAAGGAATAAACCCTAAAAATATCATACCCATAATTTCCTAAACCCTAACCTCAAACTTTAATCATAAACTCTAAACTTACTTTTTTAGTGTGAGGGCATAGATAGGACACTAAAAAGGGGACAGAAAATTTCTATTCTAATAATAATATGTGAAAAATGATGTGATGAATCAGATTTCGTAAGAGATGTTGTTATTAAATTGAAAAGATTTTTTGGATGACGAAAACGAAAGTATCCTAAAGTTGGATGAGC
>JAGYYJ010002693.1:0-16157 GCA_019671005.1 Hibiscus mutabilis
TATGATTTGGTCATATAATTTATTTTTTACATTAGATTCCTAAAATTATTTTTTTTATATGGGGTGATTGGTCGGATGGAGTTGAAGAATATAATTTTGGGTTGGGTTAAAGTAATTATTTTCAAGTCGGTCCGGGTGGCCGAACCCGACCCGTGCCAATTCCTAAATTGAAATGTAAGTGTTTGTAGCTCCAAACCAAATACCTCCCCTTGCTTGCGTCATTTAACCATTCTAAATCAAACTAGAGACTTAACATATTGACAAAAATAAGACTTATATTAAAGCTAGCGATTAGTAGAAATGCTCAAAATGAAATACAAGTGTTGAGGATCAAACACACAGAACACCTCTTTTTTTTTTCAATGTCTAAACACTAAAATGCAACACCACGAATATCTTGAATAAGGCTGAGGCTTCACGGCGAGCGTACACTCTATACCGGGTCTCGCCGAATATATGAGACCGGTGCCATACAACATCAGGAACGCCACATTCAACATCTCTAACCATGGTGTTGCAACAATCTCATTGGGTATCCAGATCCCATCAATCCATAGCTGACTCAACTAAACAAACACAACAAACATATAACAAGCGTGATCTCAAGGATCTCATTATAATTTGCTACCTAAATAATCACATTATTTATTTTACATTCTTGAGTTGTTAATACATTATAAGTACATAATTATTCTTATTAATTCACATCATCACTGCTCCAAGATGCCTCATTCAGCAAGTGCCTACTCCTTGTACGCATCATGGATTATCAATACCATCACTCTATGGTTTCTATCCTTGAACAAGTCACCTAAAAAGCTTACCAAGTTGTTTTGTACATTATGTTCATACATGAGGTTAAATCTCGATTTCGGTTTTACATTCACTTTACCATGCAGGCCCATTGGACCATCATCTTGAATTATCGACCGCCCGAACTTAATTCACATTTTGGGCGCGGCCGCAAGTGGGTACCAATGCTGGTCCTTCTTTGTACCCGATCTGGTGCCAATCGTACCGTTAGCCTTACCGGATGGTACCTTCTTGCTCAAGCGTGCAGCCACGTTAGCCTTACCCGGTTGAATTTTCGATAGGCAGGATCATAATCTTTCAACAACTCCAACCTACCACAATGTCTTGGTTCAACTCTTTTGAGACATTAAATACTTCAAGCTAACATATGATCCGTGAAAACCAGCCACACTTCTGTCCCCATAGAGTGTGCCTGCAAACTTTCAAAAGCTGAGCACCACGCGGCAAGCTCAAGATTGTAGAGTAGGGTGAATTCACAGTTCATGCGCTTCAACTTCCCTGTAATAAATGCGCCACTACCTTCCCCTCTTGCATCCAACAGCACCTTGGCCCCCAATCCTCGAGCATCCATAAACAACAAACTCCTTTCCCGGTTGCGGTTGAACCAAGGTGGGCTGCGTAGGGCTTCCTTCAACCTTTCAAAGCTCAGCGCCTGTGCCCGGTCATCGGCCGGATATTGCGTAGCAGCGGATTGGGCCGTAGGCCTAGAACTGCCCTGGAAACTCAGCCGGTGGTAACCCCGTGACCAGGAAACCCGGCCTCCATCACACGCCCGGCGCCTTCCAGCTGCGTTCACGGCCTCAACGCGCGAGTTCGACCGATTCTTTACGGCGACCACAGCATGCTCGAAAATCACGGCTTCCCTAAGCGAACTCATATTTGTAGCAGCGCCTGGCTGATTCTCCATCAGCCACGACACAATCAGTAAATGGCTATCCTTGATCCTCCTAAGTGCGGGGTACGAGGATATCATTCGATAAACACAACCTGGCCCAGTCCGAAGAAACTCATGGAACTGCGGTTCATCATGTCCATAAGCGATTGAGTGCATTATCGGACAAAGGCATTACCATAAACACCTCTCTCTAATTCCGTACCTCATACGAAGGTGTCTTGGGCATCAACTCTTTGCATTCAATTGGTAATACAACCTTAAATCTATCTTCAACACCGAAGGCACCACAGTGATCAAGCGGATCCCATCCTATCCCACTGATAAAGGATACTTGTTCTTTATAGTCAGCTATTCGTTCTGGAGTAATCTATACACATCATAATGTACGTCCTTCTTCTTTTACAAACAACACGGTACACTTGCATGATATACTAGGTCTAATAAAACCACGATCCAACAACTCATGCAGCTGCATCTTCCAACTCTTCGAGGGCCATGCGATGCCAGTGCAATTGATCTTGTCTTGTACCACCAAGACCTTGATGCCAAACTCAACCTCCGGTCTGGTAGCCACAGTAACTCTTTGAAAAAATAGTCAAAACTACGCCGCATCACGGTGCGAACATCACTGCACCTTATCTTTGATCGAGTTCATAACGCAGGCCAAGAAAGCGATATCGAATCTAACATTAGACTTGCTTCGAGTTGAAACAACGTGAACAGCAAAACTTGGCATTCTTGCCAGCAACCATCGCCTCATAATCGTCGGCAACCTCAAAGATGTTCGGTCAACCAATCATACCCCAAAATCGCGTCAAAACCATGGAATATAACTCCGTAAATCCACCGCAGCAAACTCGTCCTAAACTTATCAGCCCGGACCTCGATACCCTCCTAACCGCATTTGTCTTCCCAAGAGGAACTAGTCACTTTAACACCCATGTGGGATTTCAGCAGGATACTTATCAACCAGCAGCCCTTTCTCTCAGAGATGTATAAATGAGTAGGGCGAACTCAACCAGCAGATAAAGCGACAAAGACTACAGGGTAAAAGTACGCAATCACATCGATGTCATTGCAGCCTCGCTGAGTCGTATACACTGGTTGATCCACCTCCTCGAGGCTAGATAGCAGCGGTATGAGCCGCGATCCTGCAATCCACGACATCGATGTTGCGGGCGGTCAGTGACACGACCCGACCTTTTTGCGGGCAACAACGGATACAACACCACCTTACACCTGAGTCAACAATGGGCAATCCACGCCTCTGATGGTCACCCAACCCACAACTCCGGTGGCGTAGCTACAGCGAGCATAAGTGTCGACCCCTCCTGGCCCAGGCAGGCAATCGCCTCATCTGATAACAAAGATCCACAAACCTTGAGTTGTTAAGCGAAGCTCTGCTTTGGGTACCCTGCCCTTGGACTACATCAGCGGCACCTCCAGCTGTACCTCAATTCATGGAACCTCCTGTCAGTGTCTGCCAAGCGACCACCACATTATAACTTTGAATCGGCAGCACTCTCTTGCGAACTAGAACCTCCACGATCGAAGCCAAGCCCAAATTTTGCTCATATCCATGGCTCGCGAAACCAACACATCAAAATTGGGCATGTCGATGTAGCGCCATGTCTTAACGCCGTGCACAAACCCCATAACATAAGCGATCCATGCATATGCCGTCAGGAACCAGCTCAGTGCATCACGGCTCAGCCTCACGAGCGCACCTCTCATACTACACCATTGAACATACTACCCTACACAAGAGTCGCCCAGACACAAATAACTATCATCTTTGGCACATGAACACCCGCAACTACTGCCTGAAAAGCATCGGTCGTGACCTGAATCAGTGGTGCCATATCACCTATCCCTAGCCCAGCTGGCGCAGGTGGTACTTACTCCACTCCCTTAAGTGGAATAGGTAAGGGTGGTGGCAACCCTCCAGGAGGCACAACATCTCCCTCAACGTCCTACCCAGTGGCAGCAATAATCGTACCAGATCGCAACTATCTTCTTGGTCCCATCGTGCTAAATATATCTAAGGCATGATAATCATTTCAAAACAAAATAGTCAGGCCAGTTTCAAGCAAGAATCCAATACTTCCATTTCAAATCTAAAAAATTACCAAGTTAAAGCTCTCATTAGTATTACCCAACCTTTATTAGTAGGTTAATCATACATGTCAAATTTCAGCTCAATCCGTTCCATTCAAAGCACATTTAATTGCATAAACAAAACTCATGGACTAAAATACACAAGCCAAAAACCGTGTTACTATAGTGACATTAACAGCTTTGTTGGCTGCTGTCTGATCACCGACACGGTGTGAAATGCCCGTTTCGATACACCTCCATGCAAAAACTAGATATGCCCTAACTAACTTACCAAACTTTTGAAGGTTGCTTTGTGGACTGTAACGATATAGATAGTGTATTTTGGTACATGAACTTGTTTTAAAAAGCATATTCGAGGCGGAAGACTGTACCAGAAGACCTCGTAGGCTGGCCAAAATTTGCCTTGGCGTCATCCAGACACTAATGGCTAAAACCCATCCTCATACTAGAAATACCCTTTGCATGCAGTCCGCGTATCGGTATTGGTACGCCGGACTGTAATGTCACTTTGCTGATTTTCATCCAAATAACACGCGCTCAAATCCTCCAACAAGTTTTAATCACTGCTTTTCATAATAGGCATACCACAGCATCCAAGCTTCATAAACAGCATCTAACATGGCATCTATGCATCAAGTGAAAAAGCTAGAGGCATGCATCTAGATTTTCATCAAGCAGCATTTCAAAAAATGTAAACCAACACTAAAATACCAACTTAGAGGCCTTTTCAGCTCAAGAGCAAACAAGCAACATGCTCAAGCAGGAGTTCAACAAACATCTCCCAAAGCAAAACAAGTCCCCCATTACCTTTATTCTTATAGTTTAATCCAAACTTTTTGTTAACCACAACTTTTGGATCACTTCTTTCTTGTTGCCTTCAAAGACCTTAATTCTGCATTGATGGACAAAGAGGCATAAGCACTAGGCTTGTAGGAGTGCTCAAAACAATCACCATGATGCATTTAAAGACATTGTTCAACAACTCGTACGAAATCCCGTTTCTTTAACACTTTCAAAATCAGCATATTAAACCATATGCAACATGTATCATTAACCAACAACAAATCCCATTGCTAACCTCAATTTAAGCCTTCCCATGCATAACAACCATATGCAAAGCTTAAAGAGTAAACATATATAAATCACATTATACAATATAAACCTTTCACTGATACATTAACAATTATATTGGCTTACAAGTGATCATTAAACAAGTCCATTAACAAAAGAGTTCATCGGATACACGGATTTAATAAGTGTTAACCCAACACTTCAAGCCATCTCAACTGGAATAGCGATACAATCACAATCGCGGTACATTAACAACCGGGTACACTTTTAAACCACAAGGACACTAACCCCTTTCATTGGTTAGATGCTTAACCCACTAACGGGAGTTTTTGGTACTGTATAACCCTTTAACCGTTAGTGTACTTGTCAACATCCAAGCGACTTATTATGGTACCTCGATCTAATAAGTATTCTGTGTCAATAACAATTTAAAAACCACATCACTTGTATTATAATTGTATTTAACATTCTACCTCACTATTTTTGAAATAAGCATTAACCAATCTTTTTCCAACAACCATACTTTAAACACAAGTGAACCCTTTACCTGAGGATCCTTACCATAGCCCATCGCTAGCATTTAATACTCAATCTGATGCTTCAAAATGCGCAAAACATGGCAAACAGTAGATAACAGCAATTAAAACAAGTGCATGAAACCATTACAACACATATACGTAGGGAAAGTCATTTTACTTACTTAGAAGTTTAAACAGTATCCAAAGCTGGTTAAACTCTCATAAATCTGTAAAACGTTCCAAAGCGGAATCCGTTCTCACTCTGTCTGGCGAAACCTCGATTAGCGGCGTGAAATCAAGTGTCCGGCCTCCGCGCCGCAATCGCTTCGGGATCTTTACACTGGCACGAACACAACAGAGGACTAATCGCTCTCAATGCATTCAAATATTGCACTAACAAATCCTTTGATTTCCACAATCCTCACAAGATTACCGCAAAAACAGCAAAGTATCCATCCGACCTTCTCAAACACAACCCAGCCACACAACCTAACAATCTAACACCGCTTTTGTCAACAATCAACACCTAAAAGCAGGAATCCGACAACTTCTTTTACGCGTTCGCGATCCACCAAAACATGATAACACAAATCTAGCAACCTAAAATTAGAGATTCAAGGTTTGAGTTCGTTAGACAACAACAGCTTATCAACATTATAAAAACATCCAGCCTGAATTAAATCATCGTAATTACCGGAAAGCAGTTCAATGCATTGGATCAACTCATTTCCCCCCAATTACTTTCGATTAATCATTTGAAAAAATCATTAAATCAGATTAGAAACACAAAATCAAGGATCAAATGCTTAGGAATTTCAGTAAAAGACCATACAATAGGGAGATCTCGGACCTTACCCCTATTATGATTTCTCCTCGTTGATTTGATAAGCTAAAAATCACAATATTAATGTAATTTTGTATAAACAATCTTAGTTAAACAATTTGAAACTACAAAATCAAGTTAGAAACCATCTCACCGAATTTGATGAAAACTTGAGTGTTTGGTCGAGGAGAGAATGAGAGAAAAAATATCGATTACTTATTTTCCAAAAACCAATAACCACCTTTTAACCAAAATCTCTTTTAACTGATTAATAAAACACATGTTAAAATAAGTCTAATTAAGGGAGAAACCATCAAACAAATTGGTAAAATAGCTCCCTAAAGATTCTAAGAATTTGACCTTTTCATTTTAGTCACTAGAAAATCAAGTACTTTAAAACTTGTATTTTGGTCACTAGCCAAATGTCCAACTTCCAAAACTCATTTTCCAAAATTGATTCCACCAAAAATCATTATATATTAAAGAAAATATATTATCCGAATCGACTCTGTCTACAACTTTCGATCCAGGATATATCTTAAAGTATAGGCCAAAAAACCGGGGCGTTACAGGAGGAAAAATTCACGTATAAAATTGGGATTTTAAACCTTAATTGCCTATGAGTTTGGAAAGGGAAGATGAGAAGGCGGTAAAGAAAAATGGGATCATATGGCACACAATTAATTATTCTAACTAAAATATAAATCACGATCCTTTTTTTTCCTTAAAAACCTATATCCACGACACAAAAAATACCGAGGATGATAGGTTAGAAGCATTTTAAATAAAAAAATACATTTATATTTTAATGTGAAAAATATATGCATTGTATGGGATTAATAGTATAATATTCCTATATATTTTTAGGGATATTTGTAATGATGTCCTTCTTTATATTTTAACTGATCTAAAATTAACTTTTTTATTTACACGATTTGGTTCATTATAAGTTATTTTTAATTAAATTCCTAAAATTAATTTTTATATAGGTCAGTGAATTGGGTGAGTTGAAGAATATAATTTTGAATCGAGTTTAGGTAATTATTTTGAGTCAAAATTTAGGTAAGCTAGAACCCATTCCATACCAATTCTAAATTATGAAATGTAAGTGTTTGTGGGGTAGACAAAGACTCTCACTTGCCCGTGTTTAACCATTAAATCAAACTAGAGACTTAACGTGTTGTTTAAAATAAGACTTATATTATTAAGCTGTGATTGTGAAAGGAAATGTCAAAAAATGAAATGTCTAGTGTTAGGGCTCAAACACATGCTCACTTCATTTCAATATCTAAACACCAAAAATATAACATCCGATCTGATTGAAGTGCTACATTGGGTCACCCAATCGACCCATCAAATTTCTAATTTAAAACCATAAGTTTAGCCTCCTTTTAAAACATTAAATCTATCCATGATGCATTTAATTAAATAAATAATATAAAACAATTTACAAAGCAGTCTAGTGTTTAAATATTGTATCAAAATAATATTATAAAATAGAGTTCTGAGGACTCAACCACTATAAGGTCTTATGAATGCATTATCCCAAACTAAACATCAAGGCTGTACTTTCACGAAGCGTGTGGTGATGAGAATCCCTTAGTGATGTATCCTCAATCATGAACCTGCAGCTTGAGCAAAAACCAATGATTTGACGCAGACACAAGGCTTGAGTGGTGTTTCTACTATACCATAATTCATGCCCAACAAAATAAGCATGCGAGATAAATATAGTCTAGAGAGTATAGATAAGGCTTACACAACTGCAGTCATCCTCCCAGCTCACTAATTAGAGTTAATAGATCACGTATCTCGAGGCAACTTTAAATCTACAAAAGTGCTATGCTCTGTAAAGCTTAAAAAATGCTCAGGTCATAATTCTCGAGGCTAATACATCCATAAGCAATCATACAAGGCACTAAGTTCCAACCATACCATGAATTTCATCGGATCATCAAGACAAAAGCACACATATCATGCAACATGAGCACAGAAGTGAAGCCGAGTGCCGCGCGGCGTGGGAACATACTCTGGCGAGACCCAAGGGCTACACATCGCGCGCCAGCGGTGTCAGCTACAAACTTTGTAATACAGGTGAGACTCGGTGCCACAGCATCAGGAGCAGTACATTCTATCTTTCGGAATCCAACTTTAAGTATCATGAATGAGACTTGGTGCCTGTGGCGTAGGAATATACATTTGGCATCTCAACAGTAGGTTTGCAACACTCTTATTAGGTTTACGGATCTCATCAATCCAGCTAACTAAACCAAACAAATGCCTGCTAAATGCAAACAACGTGATCTAAGGATCTCTTCTTCGTTCTACTTGTCATGCAGCATTATTTATTTGCATTCACAGGAGTTGTTAATACATTGTAGGAAATATAATTATTCTCATTAATTTAAATCATCACTTTACTCCAAGGTATTTCGACTAAACATGAGTGCCCACATAGCATACATCATCATTATCAATACCACCACTCTATGGTTTTACCGTGGTGAACAGTCACTCAAGCTTACAAGTTATTTTGGCATTATGCTCGTGCGTGAGGTTAAATCTGGTTTCGGTTTTACGATTTATTTCCACATATTAGTAGAGGCCCATTGGACTACCACACCTTTGAATTATCAGCCTTTGAACCCTAAATTCACATTTTTGATGATTACTTAGTGGGTACTGGTCCTTGCGCGTCAGTGCGTTCTGCAGGTATCGGTACCCATAGCGTCTTGATACCAAAATAGCTGTTTTAGATTTGAGTTGCCCTTGTATACTTGATCTTTAATTAGGCCCGTGTCGATACCCCTTGCATGGCGTCTGTCTGAGTTGAACACCATCGGTGCCTCTATTAGTCCATCTTCAAGAGAACAATGTTCTGTGACCCATAACACTTAAGTCACCCGTCAGAGCTTCTGGTCTTTATAGCAAAAACCCCAAAATGACTTTATAGGCATAGAAAATCATCCCCAAAAAGCCTAAATCTCAGCCAACAACTCCTTAACTCGATCCACCATCTTATAGAAGTTATTTAGGGTGGTTTACTGCTATTTTCACATGATTAACATCAAATTCGAGTTTACAATTTTAAAGTCTCATCACTTTAGTTGTAGCTTTCGAAATTTAATTAAAAACCACTGACTCCCTAATTTCAAATTCCCGATTTAATACTCTAGATTTTAGGAATTGGGAACTAAACCCTAATTTTTAGAAATTAGATTAGGGACAATATGGAAAAAATCAAAACTTTCATGACCAATCTGTAATCTGGTGAAGGGGACCCTTGTTGTATAAATTACCAGTTCACGTGGGTTTATAGTCTCTGTTATTAACACAAGGCTTTTGGATATCCCATATCATTTTTTTCCTTGGTACGCAAGACTCTTCCTCTCCCTCTCAAAATCCTTTAAGCGATCCTCATCTCGCGTTCATTTTTGGCGAGCCTGGTGAGAGTGCCACCGTTATTATAGTTCCACACTATACCCATGCAGTGTTTCTAAGTGCCTCTCGAACTGACCCGTGCTCTTTATCAGCGTAACCAGTCGCCATGGTGGCCGGATCGAAAACCTTCGGTTTCCTTGCACCGTCTCAAGCTCATGCCTATTCCTCTTTTTGTCCCGAGTTTTAGGTGTATTTGTGGGGTGATATTTTAGTCTGTCATTCTCATTCTTTTTCTTTTTAGGGCTTATGCTGAGTATTTTGGAAGATTGTGGTGAATCGGGTGACCTACAGGCTTTGGGTTGGAGTTACCAATGTACTGTGACGTGTGCAGACCTTCTTATAGTTAGCCCATGTCCATCAGTGAGTTGAAAACCTAGATCCAATATGTTATGAGGGGTAATGGTGTGGGTTGTTGCTGGGTGTTGTGTGTGGGTTGTGAGAGTGAAATTTATTGTGAGAATGCCCAATGGTGGCTAAAGTTAGGCCCGGTCTGAGTCAAGCAGTAGGAGGGTGCTTTGCGTGGGTGAACCGAACTGGCGAACCATCGTATGAATGGATCCTTAATTGGCCGGGCGAGATGGCGCGTCAACGTAGTTGTATGTTTTAATAGTTAGATTTTCTTGACTTGATCTTGACATTTCTTGGCGTCTGAGTCTAATTTTGCGGTGATTTGCCTAATTCAAACTTAGATTGATAGTTTATCGTTTTAATCTATTTTTGAGAAATTTAAGAAATTGTGTAAGAGACCTAATGAGATTTATTTATAGTATTTGAGGCAGCATCGATTACGAGGACGCGTTTACCACCTCCTCACCTCTTGTTGTTATTTTTGTAACCCCTACGAGAAATACCGGTTTTCAGCATAGTTCCAATTAGGTGGCATAGTAACAATTTTGTCGATGTGAATTTAACTTAGGGCGCTCTGCGCCGTGAGTTACAACTTCCGGATAGACCTAGAGCTAGTTTAGGCAGTAGGAGATCGGCGTCAGCGTTAGAGCTTTGGCCACTAGGTGTGTTCTCTGTTTGTGCTACATTACGTGAAATGTTTATAAACTTTGCATGACTATTTTCTATGTTATTTGAGTTTCTTTGCGATTTGAGATGTCATGCATACTATGATCTGCGATTTATGATATTATCGAACTTTTGAACTATGTTCCTCGTATTTAGTATGATATACTATATTGGGCCCCAATGTTCATAAATATTATTTATCATACATGGGGTGGGTTTAATACGGAGGAAAAGTGGTTTAACCTGCTGTGAGCAGAGAAATATAAGGGTGAGAAGGTACATAGAACTACCTTCAACATGGCCGGTTGGCTTCTTGCTGCCGTGATTAGCGTTTATAGTTAGGTATTATGACTATATATTAGCATCATCTCGTGCTATGTTTTAACATGACATGTTTTACCTTATGATATTTTTTGAAAACCGTGTTTTTGTTACGCAGAAGATAGTGAGCTCATTAGCTCACTTAGTGCTTTACCTTTGCATATATTTGACCATTTTATCGGAGACAGATTCTGTATTCACTATTTACATCAAGATCTTGAACCTATTTCAATTTAACATTATTATTTTCATTATATTTGTCAATATTGGATATTGTGACTTGAGATTATTTAGATTTGAAATATTTTTTGCATGTTTTATTTCCAAACTTCAGATATTTTATTGTATTTTTGCAATATCAATATGATGAATGATACTATTTTTGTGAGTATTTTGTCCAAGATTAAACGGTTCAACAAAGATAAAATTGTTTGAGTAAAAAAGTTTAATACGCTTCCTGTAACGCTCCTTCTTTTTCTTTACTAAGTTTAAAGTAAGTTTATACTTTTGTATTAGTAATAATTCCTGACGCGAGGTTCACATGAATTTAAATCCAAATGATTTTTGCATGAATATTGTCGTTTCAATGGGAAATTTTAAATAACGATCATTTCCAGTTATTAATTTAAGTATTTTGAAATTTTTGAGACTCAGTGCGATTACAATCTACAGTTAACATTCTTGTAGATAGGCCCCATACCACCTTGTAAGTGTTGGGCTCGCAGGTTAGAGAATTAGAGCGGTAGGTGGCATTTACCGCTAGTGAAGCCTACTCATGTTGTTGATCATCCGGACGTCGGGGAAGAATCACGAGAATCCGGGAGGACCACCTTTTTGTGGGACGAACTATCGGTCTTGATCTAGTGATGGTAATCGCATGATCATGACTGGTGAAAAAACTTGCTAGATTGATGGCAGTGGGACCGATTGAGCTGGATAGTGATACCATTGTCGAAAGTTGTTGCGATCTTTCGCGACGGTGGAAGAATTCGAGAAGCTATCTCTGATGCTTTGAGTAGGGATGAGGTATTTTGGGTGTGTCGATAAGCACCTATGAGGCTAATTTATGGATGGAATATCTTGAGGCTCTTTGAGGATGGACTATCACACTAACAAGAAATTAGGCTATTGTTTCCAACTCTTTTTGCATGGTGAAACACAGCGTTGAGTGGAAGGCACGAGCGAGATATTGATGTCATTGATCGGTGGCATGGGAGACACTTCCGTCAGGCATTCGAGACGTATGTGGGTGGAATAATGCCGTGATTATGTCGTCATTCATAGACCTTAGCGGGAGGGCATGGCGGTATCTTTTTATGAGGTTCGATTCGTGAAGTTGTCTCAGTATGCACCGAGTTAGTAGACATAGAAAGTATAGATGTATGGAGTTTCTCAAAAAGGTATGTGTTTCGGTCGTGAGAAAGTGGCATCATTTAAAGATAGGCTGTTTAGTGAGTTGGTTGGCTGAAGCTAAGGCAGTGGAGAGGATGAAGACACACTTGCCGCAGTCAGTGATTGGAGCGGGGATAGAGGAGCAGAAACAGCGGCTCGAGTGTTACGATAAGGTTACATTGGTTATTACATGCAAGAGAGCTAGAGAGGATTCTGATCAGCGAGAAGAGTCGGAAGATCGAAATCGCCAGGGTACGGCTAGTAAGGTGGATGTGGTTTCCCAGCCTTTGCGCATTTGTTCATTTTGTAACAAGAATCACGGTGGAGAGTACGAGAAGATAAATCGGTGCTTGTTTGAGATGTAGGTCTTGTGATCATTTCTTTAGTGCTTGTTCGCGACCTCCCATAGCCTTTTTTATGAAGAATCGGTCTCGAGCTTCCCGATCAGGCACTGGCTTTGGCCGAGAGGGCAAGGAAAATCTAAGGCCTCGGGTTTAGCTAACAAGGTAGACGATTTAAAGTAGTGGTGTGCTGCTTCGGTGTTAGACAGCCGGGGTTGATATATGCTGCAGGCTCATGGAGATCGTGGTAAGCCTGATGTCATAAGCGGGTACCTTTTTATTCATTCTATTCCTTTTTGCTTTTCTTGATAATGGTTCTACGCACTCTTATGTGGCGGTGCGATATTTAGAGGTTTAAGATTCCAGTAGGAAAGACCGATCTTTTGTGACCGTTTAGAGTCTTGTGGGTAACCGAGTGGATGTTAATATGATCTACCGCAATTGCCCTCTTGAGATTCAAGGGAAGATCTTCACCAATCTAATGGAGACTCCACTCAATCTTAATGGAACTGCTCAATGAGTTCGGGATCTAATTCTTGGAAGGATTGGTTATCTGTCATTGGTCAATCTTGATCGTGAGAAGAAGAGCTTTGAAAACATCTATCAACCGCCAAGTAGTTCGGGTAGGAGAACGCAGATTCTTATCTAATCACATCAGTCTTTAAAGTCGAAATGATCAAGAAAGGTTTCGCTTATCTAGCATACATTTTGATCCGGATAGTCAAATTCCTGGATGAAAAAGATCCGGTGGTGAGAGACTGTCCGACGCCTTTCAAAGAGTTATCAATGTACCGCCTAAATGTAGATAAGGCTGAATTGCATTGAGGCTTTATCCTGGTACAGCTCGTGTCTATGGCACTACCAGTGGGCACCAAAAGAGCACAAAGATTGAAGGTCCACTGTAAGAGTTGTTGGATAGAGGTTTTATCCAACCAAGTGTTTCACCCTATGAGTCCGATTTCTTTTTGTCAAAAAAAGGATCGATTAATTTCACTATGCATTACTTCACCGTGGTTTCCATGCTTCTGATTGGAGAAGAACAAAGTATCCTTTTCCTGTATTGATGATCTCGATCGCTAAAGCGTGTTTTCTCTAAGATAGAATCTTAGATCCGCATCACCAACCAGTTAAGGATTCGATGTCTTTGCAGACGGCTTTCCCGGACATCGCTACTTGGCCATTATGAATTCCTCGCGATTCCTTCGCATTGGATCACGCCCCAAATCGATTTATACTTTATTTAATAGGTGTTTCAACCCTACTTGACCAAATTATTAAAAGGTTTTTATTGACGATATCCAGCTTATTCTAAATCGAGATAACGTCTTTGCAAACATCTCAGAATGGTTTTGATGATTTAAAAGAGAAACAATCAGATTAGGGAAATTTAGCAAATGTGAATTTTGGCTCAAAGAGGTTATGTCAAAAAGGCTACAATGCGAGAGGTATTAAGGCTGATCCAGGAAGGTTGAAGCTATTATAGGTTGGAAATAGCCCAAGAATGTTCTGAGATTAAGTAGCTTCTTAGGCTTGGCTGTTTATTATCGGAGGTTTGTGAAGGGTTTTTATCATTCTGACTCCGTTGACTAAGCTTTACGGAAGAATGCTACTTTTGTGGACGAGGCCCGACAATCTAGTTTTGAGAAATTGAAAGGCAGTATTGACCGAGAGCTTGATTCGGTCAACTGAGTCCATGAAACCTTACACCGTGTATAGTGACGTTTCTCACTAGGCGGGATGCAGTAACTTATGCGGGATGGTAAGGTAGTGGCTTATGCGTTCTGGCGTGGAGTTGAAGCGCATGAGTCCAACTATCTGCCCATGACCTAGAGTTAGTTGCGGTGGTTTTGCTCTCAAGATTTGGAGACACTATCTCTATGGGGGAGAAGTGTTACATCTACCTGAGACCATAAGACTGCAAAGTACTTGCTCACTCGAAGGAACTTAATTTGAGACGTCGTTGGCTTGAACTCCTTAAAGATTATGATTAAGATTGAGTATCATCTTTGATAAAGCTAATGCGGTAGTTGGCCAGCTTTGAGTTGTCATGTTTCTGATTTGAGAGCTCTTTTTGCTCGTATGGTACGTATGAGGATGGTAGTCTATTGGGCCGGGCAGGTTATTCCTACATGAAGACATCCCCCGAGATTCAGGCGGGCGGCTTTAATGATGTGTTCTTGATGTATCAGGCTGAGAGGGGTGAAGGAGGGTATATTTGGGGATTCTCCATTGACCATAATAGAATTCTTTATTTTCAAGGTCGATAATGTTTAAGAGAAAGTGCAGAAGTGCAAACGAGGTTGACTATAAGGAGGCCCCTGACCAGTCGCTTATTCTGATGCATCTGGTGGGGGGACAAGATGTATAAGAATCTCCGAGAGCGAGCCCATCGGTGGAAGGGTCTCAATAGAGATGTTGTGGGTGTGTCTAAGTGTTTGACATCGAGAAGGTGGTAGAGAACATCGGCGTCCATGCAGTTTGTTCTGACATATTGAATTCCACAGTGGAAGTGGGGACGTGTGGTATAGTTTCGTTAGTGGTCTTTCTTTGAATCCATTCGAAGAATGACTCTATTTAGGTGTGTGGATCGTCTCACTAAATCTGCGTATTTCATTCATGTCCGAGTTGACTACCCTCTGTTAAAAAGTTAGCTCGTTTGTACATTCGAGGAGATTGTAGACTGCATGGGAATTTTGTGTCTATTATTTATGGCAGTCCAAGGTTTACGGCAAAGTTTTGGGAATGCTTCATCTTGCTCTGGGTACTTTCGGTGAACTTTAGTGCCATTGTCATCCGCGAACTAATGGCCAATCCGACGCGACCGAGATCATGAGGATATCTTTGAGGGTTGTATGATTGATTATCGGGGCCAGTTATTAGGATTTTCTCTGCGCCCGAAGTTTGCATATAATAACGGCTACCATGCTAGTATTGAATGGCACCTTATGAGGCTGCATGCAGGCGTAGGTGTCATACTCCCATCGGTTGGGCCGAGTTGAATGAACACAGTTATTGAGTCCGAATATTACTTGGGAATGCGAGAGACTATCGAGTTAGTCCCGAGATAGACTTAAAGTACAGCACGACACAATCTTGTAATCTTGGCATTCGGAACATTGAGAATACGAGGTGGGAGATGAGTTTTTTTAAGTATCTCCTTGGCGGAATGTGCTTAGATAGTCGAAAGGTAAGTTGAATCTTTGTTTTATTAGGCCGTACCAGATTGTTAGGCCAGTGAAACAGTTGCCTACTCGGCTTAAATTACCCCGCAGTGCCGCATTCATGATGATTTTCACGTTCTATGTTGGCCGTTATAGATCGGTTGTCCTACATTATTCATGTTGAGGAGATTGAGATCGGCCATGTAAGTTTTGAGGAAGAACCGGTTAAGATTGGGCAGCAAGAAAGTC